>JAYMSL010000946.1:0-19613 GCA_036897195.1 Plantago coronopus
AATGAACTACATGTACTTATTAGTAGTAGTACAAGACAGTTCATGTATCATGCCACTCTTGCACTTGCACCTAACTCTCAACATGAACAGTGAAATTAATGAAAGGGGAAGAATATTACTCATTCATTGGTACATAAATTGGATTAAAGAAACTGGTAACATAGTAATTGTAAAACCAGAGTTGAAGTGGTTAGAGAAGTATAGTGTTTTGTATGGTTACGTTGCAGTCTGATTATTTGTGTAGGCGTCTAAGAATGGAGTATGATAAAAGATTATATGTGAAAGAATGTGGTTGGTGTTAATGTTGTGTTTGGAGTATTTTAAAATTATGAGGAAAGGTTGCAGTGTAATGAAGGTACAAAACTGAGAGTAGAGTAATGAGATAAATGAGAAATGAAAGATTGAAAGTTTGAAACTCTATACCTACACCAATTCTTGAAAAATTGCTGATTTTCCGCTGATATGGAAAAATCCGGTTTGGCTGGTCTGACCTGCATGCGGTCAGCCCATTTTCTTGTTTAACCTGCACGGCCAGACCGGTCCGGTCAGGCCACTTTCAGGCTGAACCGGGATGTTTGGACCGGCCGGCTGACTTTTGTATTTTTTTCTCTAGGTGTTTTAGTGCCTGATTTAGGTTTTTTTTTTTTAACGGTAAATCTAACATATCCTACTCTATTCCTTTACACTAATCATTTATTTAATATATATATATATATATATAGTTATATTTCGATTACACCTAAACCAACCTTATAACTCCAAAATATATTCATACCACCTTATGTCTTCGTCAGAGTTCGAACTCCCGACATCTCATGTACTACTCTAAACAAGGGTAAATGTCTTCTTGAAGATAGTCAAGTTTCTGGTTAAAATGAGTAACGTTAGTTGGGTAATTCACTTTTCGTTTGTTTTTGTTGAGTTTTCTGGTAAAATTGTTACATTACTATAAAAGTTAGTTTACTATCTTAGTTTATACATATAATATAATATATTAATATTGTTGTCTGTTATGATTACAGGGAGGTCGATGTGGTATCCTTGGGGCAAATTGTATAAACTGGGTTATAAGTATGGAGGTAAATACATAAATTTATAATTATTTATTTGTTGTTTTATGTTTCTTGAGATATATTCATGAAATATATTGGATTTTACCTCTGTTTTCCTAAATATGTTGATTGGTTTACATTCTGGCCAGGCCTGTAATGCTCATGGTCTTTTCTGTGTTCCATTATATGACACTCTTGGTAAGTAGTACCCCATTTATACTTGTCTCTCTGCTTGTTATACATGTAAGTCTTAGACAATTGCATTAATCCGCGTCTCATCACCATAACGGATAATGTCGGATCTGTGTCCTCTTTTGATAGTTCAATTAAGTACGCTTTTCTGTTAACGAAAGAATATAATGTCTTACACTTGGGATACACCTGCCTTACATTGATCTAGTCTTTTTTGTGTAATTTCAAATACTAAGTAAGTTTACTTATCTTAGTGGTGAAAGTGAATACTTGAAATTCAACATACCCCGTGTTTTCTGTGTTTTCTTTTTTCGAAATAACCGAAATGAATACCTACATCTTGTTCGTTCAGGTCCTGGTGCAGTGGAATATATAATTTGCCACGCTGAAATTTCAATCGTTTTTGTCGAAGAAATTAAAATTTCCGAGGTAATGACATTATTGGTATATCAGTGTATGTTTTCGAAAATATTGTTTCTAATATCAAAATTTTGGGATGTATCGAAATTTCGTTAAGTGTTTAATAATAACTAGTTCGTGTACATACAGGTGCTAAAGACACTAGCAAGTACAAAACAGTACTTAAAAAGTAGGTATTGGTTTCCAGTTTAGCAACACATTATTTGTTCCAACTTATGTCTCGCAAACAATGAGATGGTTTGTTTCACTAGAACTAATCCGCGCACCTTGGCCTTGCTATTACTACTATAGCTATAGTAAGCTTCGGAAAGGTTGGTCCAGAAGATAGAGATGCTGCTGCTGAATTCGGCGTAAGCATGTACTCCTGGGATGAGTTTCTGCAGTTAGGAAAGAACAAGCAGTTCGAGCTTCCAATCAAGAACAAAACCGACATTTGTACTATTATGTACACCAGCGGGACGACAGGGGATCCCAAAGGGGTCCTGATTTCCAATGAGAGCGTCCTTTCAATGATCTGCGGAGTTAATCACCAGCTAGAGAGCATCAACGAAGAGGTACGTTTTCCTTTTTATTTTTCTAAATGTTCTCTACGACAGTCAGTTTCAAACTCAAAAGTCATAAATTACATATATATATTCAAATCGACCGAGTCAAAAATGATGCTATGTCTCATGTACCTGCAGTTCACGGAGAGAGATGTATACTTGTCTTTTCTACCTCTGGCACATATATTCGATCGGGTTACAGAAGAGCTCTTCATCTACAAAGGAGCTTCCATCGGATTTTGGCATAAGGTACCAACACTTTTCTCAACTCATGTGATTTGAATTGAACTAAACCTAAATTAACATAATTGAATTTAAGGTGAACTGAACCGAATCTTAGATGTGCACAAAGGAGTGACAATACTTTTTACTCAAAAAAAAAAAAACAAAGGAGTGACAATACTTGTACATTGGGTTAATTTTCAGGACGTAAAAGCATTGCTTGACGACATTAAAGAGCTGAAGCCAACCGTGCTGTGTGCCGTTCCTCGTGTGTTAGATAGAATTTATTCAGGTTTGGTAAACAAGATTTCTTCTGGAGGAACCCTCAAACAGACACTCTTTAATGCTGCTTACTACTAGTAAGTGACACCAGAGGGACTTTTTTTTTCTTTTCTTTCTTTTGGAGATGCACATTATACATATAGCTGATTCGTGGTTTGGCAGCAAGCTGCGCAACATGAATAGAGGTTATAAGCATGCAGAAGCAGCCCCATTCTTCGACAAACTTATTTTCAGCAAGGTACCTTATTCATCCGCGTGTGGTATGTAAACAATGTGTTAGTTACATTGACTACAACTATTACTAACTCGTATCTGGCGCAATAGGTGAAAGAAGGTTTGGGAGGCAATCTGCGACTCATTCTATCTGGAGCAGCTCCCCTTTCAACCAGTGTCGAAACTTTCCTACGTGTAGTGACATGCGCTGATGTACTACAGGGTTATGGTATGTCTCTGCTCAAAAAGAAAGAAAAAAAAAAAAAGCAACATTCTGAAGTCAGAACCTGTACTAATGCCAGTGTACTCATTTTGCTGCAGGTTTAACAGAAACCTGTGCAGGGTCATTCGTTGCACGGCCACACGAAATGGGAATGGTGGGTACAGTTGGACCTCCATTGCCAGTCGTGGATATACGCCTAGAGTCTGTTCCTGACATGGGATATGACGCCCTTTCATCAATAACCCCTCGTGGAGAAATATGTATCAGAGGACAATGCTTGTTCTCCGGATACTATAAACGTGACGATCTCACCAGAGAGGTGATGGATGGTGATTGGTTTCACACAGGGGATATAGGCGAGTGGCAGCCTGATGGGTGCATGAAGATCATTGATCGCAAGAAAAACATTTTCAAGCTTTCTCAAGGAGAATATGTAGCAGTAGAGCATCTGGAGAGCATATACTCACTAGTCTCTTGCATTGACGCAGTAAGCGTTAATATACTTCATTTCATAGACACAACAGTTGTCAGATTCTTCATTAGCTTAAGCATTCATTCATTCGTCCGCTTTCTGTTCAGATATGGGTCTATGGCAATAGCTTCGAGTCATTTCTCGTTGCTGTTGTTAACCCTAATGTGGAATCCCTTCAACACTGGGCGGAAGCAAATGAAGTAGCAGGGGATTTCGACACCATATGTGCAGATTCAAGAGCAAGAAAGTATATCCTTGAAGAGTTGACAAAGATTGGCAAAGAAAAGAAGGTAGGTTTGTTCATGTTTGCATAGGCTAATATGTTCCTACTCTTCTATGACATGGTAGCATAACAAGTTTTCCTTTTTCTTTCACAGTTGAAGGGATTTGAATTTATCAAAGACGTCTATCTTGATCCGACACCATTTGACATGGAGCGCGACCTCATAACGCCTACTTACAAGAAGAAAAGGGCAAACTTTTCCAAATACTACAAGGTAGGTTTGTTTGAAAAGAACTAGCACTGGCTTCTACTGCTATTTTTAGTCCTCTTATATAAACAACTGAGTTATGTTTTGCCTTGCAGACTGCCATAGCAGATATGTACAAGAGCAGCAAACCAGCAAAGTGATCCTCTGAAGTCAACTTCCATGAATTCTACTCAAGAAAAGATATGGCCAATGCAATTATTTACTTGCCTATGAATGTGACAATATACTTAAACATACTACTAGTATTCTTTGATCAACATGCCTGGTAAAGATTGCCACATATTGATTCTAAATTCATTGAAGTGTATTTGATCAACATTTATATCCTGCTATGATTCGGCAGCTTATATTGAACCTTATTTTTGTTACCAGACTGATTAATCACCTTTCTATTTTATGCTACATAAATATTCAGAGAGTCAGAGACTCATAGGTGAAGTAACTAATAACCAAGGTAGCACAGGCTTAATGAGGAAGACGCGATCACAAACACATCCTTATGCCCGAAACGATATTTTAACATTGAATCAAGAACAATACAGCATAGCACGATAAAGACTTCACTTTTGAAGATTTTATCATGTCTAATATACATTATAAAATGGATTAGAGTTGCATAACTGTGTCTACAACAACAGATGAAGCTAAATATTACCTAAATGGCAAGACTGCACTGTTCTTAACTACACCCTGAAATTCTAACATAGATGCCTTGGTGGGCTTCATCCTCAATATTTATTGTACACAAGGTCATTCTGTGCTAATCCAAATTTGCTTCACGCATAATCTATGGCTTCTCTTCGTCCGATGGAGGGCATTGGTCAGGGACAGAATCAGAATCAACAAAGAACTCCTCTACTAAAAGCAAAGCCAGCGCACAAAGGGAATGTCAGCTTGTTAATAATATAAATACAACTACAAAATCTTACTAGTATATACCCAATCACAAAAATTGACAAACGTTAATTGTTTAATACTTCATGGTATGCCAAGATTATAGATGCAACGATGTGGGACTTGAATTCAACATTGTTATTATGACAAGAGGGTATTGGTTGGGGGAGGAGCACTTTTGGGGTTACGAGTCATTTGCTTCTCTAACATATCAGAACAGGAACTGGGTGGCAGGGCAAGGGGAATACTAGATTGTGGTTGCATGGTGACAAGACTTCAATCCGATAGTGCTCATAGCGAATACAGGTATTATAAGATTCAATATCTTTGGGGTTCATATCCTAAATGAGAACAAATGAGGAAGCCATTGGTGGACTGAAACCAAAAGTTTTATAGATGACAAGGAAGTGTTTTCCGATGGAGTGCAAATAGTTATGTTTTCAAATGATGAACAGAATGTCTTGTACATTGTTCGTACTCTCATGTACATATAACAGTTGGACTTGGAAGCCATATGATTATCAGCCATATACTATAGATAAGGGCATTCATTATATAGATAGTCAGAATAATTCAGTGACATTAATCAATGTGTAGTTGGAAGTAGTACTTTTTAACTATTTAGATCATAATCTAATTATTAAACCAAATCCCCTTCACAGAAAGAAATGCACATGTCCTAGTCTAGTCACAATATTGCGTTGTATAAGGAAGTTGCAGAGGGTTATTATAAGTATCTGTTGTTTTTTCAGAACATACTATAGTTTTCCTGAGAACATCAGTCTATCTTATTTTTAAAAAGTTCGATATATATTGTTTATCAAAAGTTTTTGCCTAAAGTTCATAGTTCGGACTATGTAAAACATGTTCATTAAAAACTTGGGATATTGTGTACATTTTTTAATAACATTTGGAACCCGCGCAGTGGCTACCCTTCAGGTGCGCAATGGGTAAATGCTCCTCATGCAATAGCCTACAAACCACTTGAGCGAAGTTAAACCGCACAAGTCCAACAGGCTCTGGCCCAGGCATAATCACAAATTGTTCTCCCATGGGATTTTAGTTGTGATCAAGAGGAAGTTTCTCCTCCCATTAACCAACTGAGCCAACCCTTAATTATGGATGATTATGTTTTAATTTAATGACACGTCAACAATATGTTTCCAATCTTTTCAATATTCACACAAGTGTAATCAATTATATAATACTCACTCCATCCCAAATACCTAAATTGAAAAATATTTGTATCCTACTTTTTTAATCATCTCTCTTACATTATTTATACTCTCCTCATACTTTGATTAATTCCACTTAATATTTTGTGAGAATCATTTTAATGATTTTAGATACAAAATTTACAAATGTGCAAAACATGCTATGCTAAAACTGAACTGACATACTATTAGAACTTCATGCAAATCTCAAAACAACAGAAATTTTGGAAGGAGTAAACCAATGAACAGCCCGAATTGTTAGAATTTGAATTAGATAGTTGAGCCATATAATATACTCACAATATGGTGCATCTGAAGCAAGAATCTCTTTACCAAGGACCATATTGGAGGTTGCGAACATTTATAATGATATCTCATATGACACGCAAAACATGCATTCGACTACTGTTGCATAATGTTTTAGTATTTCTTACCTATATCGTCTGGCTCAGGGGAATCAAGTAGAATGTCCGAATCAGAAGGCAAAAATGCTGAACCAGAATAATTTCCAAGAGCTCCCAGATCTGCATCATTTTTAAGCAGAAAGGACTGAGACAGGCAGGCAGTGCACAAAAAAGTATTTGAAAAAAAAAACAAAAAACAGAAAGACTATTTGGACAAATCAGCTTTTTTCCTAGACATTAGGAAAAACCACTTCTAACACTTAGTGGGTGACAATGCAGGTTAAGAATGATGTTCAGGAGATCCCGTTTATCCTAATGTACCAAAAAGACTGGCCCTTTCTAAGACTTCCACAATAACTATTACAATACCTTCCAAATTTGATAAATCTGCTGTTAGGTCGGAAAGGCTAAAGTTCCATGGGATTTGGGACAAGGATCTGAGTGAATCTCTTGAATGCCCAACTCCATTATCAGGCGGAAGCTCTAGTCCAGCTGAACTTGTCACATCTGATGTAAAAGCTGTCTCGAGAACAGAAGTATCGACCCCCATACCTGGAATATCTGATGCACTAAACGGAAAATGGCCACTAGATGCAACTGAAGTGGGGCTTACAGGCATATCTGACATCGATGACATTGCATTGTTCAGAGGCATAGTGGGTGATACGTCAGCCATAGTGGTATCCATGACCATACTGCAAAATAAGGGAATACTTATTGCTTAGAAATAGGAACCTTTTTCAGGTAATATGTTTCAGATAGTATGTAAAAGAGGGGAAAGAAAAAAAAGACTGGGTGTCTAGTCAGTCAGCTAGCCAAATGCATAATTCACATCAGTCCTTATTTTGTAAGCGCAGAAGCTAACCATAACACAGGTCACAGGATATTTACACATTGACTCATTCATTGGTAGAGAGACTAACACACAGTTTCTCAAATCACGGACCTAATGTCATTGACTCATTCATGGGTCACAGGATATTTACACATTGACTCATTCATTGGCCACAGGATATTTACACATGTAATGGGTAATGTGATTTATGGAAGACACGGGTGCAGGTAATAGGGGGCTATGAATCAAGAGTTGACACCAGAGTAGTAGAGAATGATACTCACTCATTTCCAGAATGCATCCGTATTGGATGGAAATTTCCAGGAGCAGGAACTCCGTTGACTATATGGCCTCCAGAATAGGCCATAGGATCTATATGAGGTTGGCCTGTAGAAGGAATAGGAGTCTGCTGCATGACAGGGTATCCCATAGGTAAGTTGTTGACTGCACTGCAAAAAACATTGACATTAAACTATGATGATGGCATATATAAGTCACAAACTTGCAAACGTGGGAAACGAAAATTTGCTTGGCACTAGTATCCCTACTCCTCCCTTCAATTCAGAAGGGAGAGCAGAAACGTGGGAAGCAATGAATACCCTCCTCACTAACTTTCCAAATGGAGGATGTGACTTCTAATACTGGTAATAATTACACTGAGGTTGTGGTATGCTACCTGTTATCTCAAAAAACAAGAATACACATATCAAAGCTAGTAAAAAATAGAACAATTGGGGGATTTGCGATCTTACATACTTTATCAAGTAATAGGCACGGTTGAGGGTGACATTTAATGATAATTACTCAAACTGAATAACTGATGCCCAGGATAAATAAAAAATGATAAAATAAGTTCACAAATAATATATGAAAGATTACAAAAGCAACAAAATAAATCTTAAAATCAATTGAGAACTTTGGAATCAGTAACACCGACAATGAAGAACACAACCCATATCCCCAGAAAGACTCATATATTTCGGGCATTTCGCATAGAAAATCAGAAAGATCCTCTGTCAAGCATTGAGAAATATGAATGCACTACTCAAACCATATCATAGCATATAAAACTGAAATTCGCCAGGAATCTCGCACATATGTAATAACTTTAGCAGCAATAGTAAATCAAAAGAATGACCCCTATAAGGAACAACAAAGAGAAGCTAATAAGAGGGAAACAGCTGCAAATCTTAAATAGAAAGTTATCATGCATCTAAAATCCCACTCAGAAAGTATCCAATTAAGTGCCATTGAGCATCACTTGCGGGACCAGTGAATATTTAACGTAATAAATAAACTTTTATGTGCAACTCTACCAACCGAGAAACTTACTTCAGTTTCAAATTGAAAACAAAGATCTAATGAGGATGGACAACGCACACTATTGTACCAAATGTGCTATTAGGAAAAATTGGCTTCAAATTGATATTTATATTTCAAAATTAGCAGTTACCTACCAAAAAAATCTCATATAAGCATAAAAATAATTCACAGATAGTTTTGCTACATTTCTATCACACCTGCAGAATCAACTGTAGAAGAATAGATGCTACTCCAATCAGAAGGTTGAACTTACCAGGCATGGGATGAATTCCATTCTGCATTGGAGCTAAAGGAACCTTTGGAGGCACTGGATACCTCATTACATGATACTGGTGCTCCAGCAGGTGGTTAAATAATATAATCTGTTTCTTCAATTTAAGCCTTGTATAGTACGCACGGAAAAAGTCAGCATTTTCTTCTTCTAATTTCTGCCACACTGAATCAGAAAAGGATGGTAAACATTAGCAAATATAAAAATTTAAGGGAACATATCAAAATCCACGATGTGAACACAATTCATTGATCATAGCAGAAAGCGTCAATAGAACATGCAATCATTTTGCAATGATGCTAATAGAAGATTAGAAGTTTCTTTACAACTTGAAGCTAATTACCTAATGTAGTGAACCCA
Organism: Plantago coronopus; assembly: GCA_036897195.1. Taxonomy (NCBI): domain Eukaryota; kingdom Viridiplantae; phylum Streptophyta; class Magnoliopsida; order Lamiales; family Plantaginaceae; genus Plantago; species Plantago coronopus. The sequence continues at coordinate 9,414 of JAYMSL010000946.1, forward strand.
GGATCTATTCTAGCACGGCCCAGTAGGGTTTTCACCACTTCTTCTTTGTTCATATACAACTGTAGGCACCTTTCTATCAAATTCTGAACCTGCAGCGAATAAAGATACCCAGTTTAAAATGACAGCCTAAGACTTGTATCCAAAGATTGAAAATAGAGGTATCTTTCAGCTAGCAACTCGGCAGCATGTGACCCCACCATGTGCACATTTTCTTGCCGTGGGGATTCATACTACCACACCACTACCAAAAAGGAAAATAAAAACATGTAACGTTCACCCTGCCTCAAAATACAAGAGATTCACCGTAAGGTGCATAGATTTCAATCCTCTAAACCGAGGCGTTCCACGAGTAATCAGGCCTCTGAGTACAGGGGCCTGAATGCAAATATCCAGGAAGAAGAATTAGCCTTACCAGCTCAATATCTTCACGGGATACTTTTCTGTTGTCATTGCTGGACACTGAAACTGAGTCTGGCACGGGTGTCTCTGCGTTGTTATTTCGCTGTTCAGCTTGCGAATCATTTGAAACTTTCTCAGGCTTTATGTCCTGAGAGTTGTGTGGATCCTGTGAAGGGTTATTCATGTTATTCAAGAGACGAGTATTAAATTACTAAGAGACTTAAATAACACATTTTTCATGTCTAATCTAATAAATAACATTCATATTTTAACGAAATCCCATTTATTACACCACAAGTATACATGATGGATTAATTTATCTTTACGTCCCGTATCTTTGTTTGATCTTCAACTTCAGCAAGAAAGGTTTTATCACTAATGAAACATATTTCATTATCAGTTGTACCCCTAAACAAAAGTAACATTCAGACTGTAAGTGCACAGAAAATAGAAGACATAAAGAGCCGAACCTGAACGTTCTTCATCTTAGCTATACGAGAAGAGACACTGGTTCTCCATGAAGTTCCATATTTTGACAGTGACAAAGCTCAGTAAAGTATGAGCATTCAACTATGTTGCTATAAAGAACAAAGCACCCTTCACCTGGTAAGAACAACCAGTTATGCAACCAGATCGAAGAAGTAACAGTTAGAAACATGGTATGATAGTAGTCATTGCTAGATGTTAACATAAGCAAAAAGAACATACAATCCTCTGACTGCTTAAATATACAAGTGAGAAAAAACACACATTTGGTTCAACTTTTCCAAATACATAAGTTTCCAAAGCAAGATTTAATTTTTTAAGATTTTAAAGCAAGATTTAAGCTAGATATCCATAAGATTCCAAAGCAAGATTTAATTTTGTAAGAAGATAATATCAAGGAAACTCATCAAAATTATAGCAAATCAAGCAAATTTAGAAAGGAGATGGAAAAAAGAAAGAATCACTCCAAGTAGCTTTTATTTTTTTAAAAAAAAAATCGATTATGATAACTGTTTTCTCCCCGGGAAATGGAGAAGCAAAACAAACAAAATTCCACCTAATAGATTCTGCAAATACTCCACGACCCGTATAATGCATCTCAGAGAAAAGATCTGAAGTATAAAAAAGAAACATAAAGAAACACGGAAAAGATAGAATATATATAAAGAATTCACCTTGAATATTTAAAAAGAAGTGAAAAAGTGAAGTACCTTTTCACTTGAAAGCCTCAGAAAGTGCAATTTCAGAGCAAATTCGACAAATGAAATCAGGCCCAGATGAGGAAAAGTCGAGATTTAATCTCTTGTTGGTGATGCAATGGGTTGAAGAAGCAGGTAAAGGTGCAGCAGTCTGAAAGAGGGAAAAAAGTAGAAGTGAGTGAAATTGTTGGGTTGGGATTTAGAAAAGTAAAAAAAGTTGGGTGTGGCTGGTTGGCAAGATTTAATTGATACTCAGGCAAGAAATATTTGCAGCCATTTGTAGAAGAAGAAGAAGAACTTGGTAATGGTAGGTGTGTTGAATCCTGTGAAGGGTTTAATTGTGGTTTTGATTGTTGCTTTTGTCCTCTGTCTCACATGAAACCAAACCAAAGGAGAGAGGGTTTCTTTCTCTGTCTCACCATCACTTGTATTCAAAGTATACTCCCTACTCCCTAGTAAAAAATTCGCCTTATCATAAATATTTTTACCAACGCTTGCTTGTTGTCGTTTTACTTTGTTTTTAGTAGTACTTTTTTATTTGTTTTGGAGTCAAAATGCACGAGCACGATTGAAAACTCTTTTGAAGACTTGAAGAATTGATTACAGAAATAAGCTCTAAGGTTTCACATAAACAACACGGTTGCTTTAGTGTGGTGATCAAGGAGGAAATGGAAGTATCTAAGTCATTCAAGTCTGGCTTCGACTACTTTAGAGCGGTCCAAACATTTCAAGTGAGGTGGTTTTCTTCCCACTACATCCGATGCGGTCTATTTTCAAATCTTATTGTAGTCTTAGCAAATTTAAGTAGAGGAGTCCTCCTTGTAACTTTTTACGCAAGAACAAAGATGAATCTCAACACCCTTGAGATCATCCATGAAATCCATCCTTATTACAATGAAATCATATTACCAATAAGTTCACCAAAGATTTATGCTCTGTTCTTTTCAACTCAAGTTCAGATCCATTCAGTTCAGTTCAGCTTTGATTATTTCAAATTTAAAGCTATTGTAATGTCCTCTGTATGTTGAAATTATGGAGTACAAGTCCTTTTTTAAAGTAAAGGTGAGAGATAGGTGCTCAATGTAATCTTCTCAATAATATAGGTGGGATTTGGGCCACAAATTTTGAGTCCCGTTTCGGTAACCCAAATACACACATAACCAATCTCTAGGGCTAGTTTTGCCTACCATGCCTACCCAAACGCAACAAACTGGGTTATGTAAAATAGTCCAACCCATGATGATACATGGATAGCTGAATTTCATCTTGGAGAATTGGTTTCTACACGAAACGAAGCACTAAGGGTGTCCGCTTAACCTATTGAGCGCCCTAAATCAACTGCTTGGTAAGGAAATAAGGCATTTGAGATGCACATGGGCCAACCCGCGAAATTTATCGGGTCGCATCTTGAAATGCAGCTCTAGTAGCACGAAATGCACCATATGAAGCTAATTTTAGATGGAGATAAAAAGACTATTATACCAAGGACATTTCAACATAATCTTCAGGATTGCCATAAAAAACCTAGGCGTTGACTAAAATGCCAAAAGTACCAATCTATCTCCCGCTCCTTAAAAACGGAGACGCCATTGAAGATAAAACAGAGCTCAGATCCGTCCATGTGAAAATTGTTATATCGGTGCTTCTCTTAAGAGGCCTTTTAAGTGGTTAAATTAGTATTTACTGCTACTAATTTATTGCAAATGTGTTGACTTTTTAGTTGGGTTGGTGTAGCTAATGCAAGTGTGGCCGACTGCTAATCTTCTATTGATTGCTTTGTTTCATTGGTTTTATTGTTACATTGTTTTCAGTTGGACACTTGTAGATGGGAGTTTTATATATGCGTCACATTGTATATGCATGTTTCTTATGGATATTTTTATTCATGAACTGGATTGTTTTATTCTTATTTATTGTCTTGTATTTGCTTTTTCTTAGACTGTTAAGACCAATTACAGCATGCTATAAGAAATCGAGTTTAAGAATCTATATATACTATAAAGCAAATATATTTCAAGCCTCTACATTTAGCCATGTCATATGCCACTTTGTACAAATACTTGTTCCTGATTGGTCTAAATTAAATGTGATGGCAAAACGAAATGTTTTGATTAGTCCAAAAAAACCAAGCTTATTTCGGGGTCAATATTACAATAAAACCATTCTTAAGCCTCAATAATGCAATAAAAACATAAACCCTCCAATCCATCTCAGTAAAAGAAACGACAAAGCAAATCTTCCTGAACTCAATTCCATTCCCATCTCCAGTGTTGTTCCAATTCTCATTACAAACTCCCCAAATCAGTCTTCTTCCCATCCAAGGATGACTATCATCTCCCCGAAGCCCATTCACCGGCACCGGAAGAGACCGAGTGTCTCAGATTCCAATTCAGTTGCCTCTTCAACTCTCGATAACAATTTCCATCGGAAAAGCTCAATCCGATCTCAATCCGAATTTCGCACGGATTCGACTCTGTCATTGCCACGAGATGGAGCACGGTGTTAGCTTAGGTCAACGTAGTTGGGAAAGAGTAATTAGACTCTATCCCAAATCAGCACATGGCAGAAACGGACCTCATCATACACACTCACGGAGAATTGGGTCCGAATAAACTAATTCCAGGTTCGATTTCTTGCTTGGATGGATTGATTTCTGAGAATTATCAGTTATTGTATATTTTCTTGCTTTTTTTAATATTTATGTTTCTTGAAGAAAATTCTTGATTTGTTTATTGTTTTGGATAAAATTATAAGCATTGGTATGGTGAACATGAAATTTGTGTGATTTAAGTAGCATCCAAGAAGGGAGCTTTTCAATAACTATAGAGCTGCATGATAATGAGAATTATAATTTCACTTCATTATCGGATGCATGATAATGAGAATTATAATTTATGTTCATTATAGATTTATAGGACATGTAATATAAATATGGTCATGTGTTAGGCTGTTGAACGTGACTTTTCTATCAATGACTCTGCTCAACTGGATAAGAGTAATGTTTGTTGCGAGTGTCATGGTAATGGTGTTTGTTCAAGCAGGAAATGAGTTTGCAAGTAAATGAATGATAAGACTTACTCACTTGGAAATGTTTGATGAATATAGAAGTAATGAAATAGAGAACCTAGCCTCCACGAAGTGTTTGCAGAAAGTTTATATGTGATTTTGTCGTGCTGATGCACTGAACATTTTGTTAGAGATTAACCAATGTCAGGTAAATTCATGCAAAGTTGAGAGCCTTTGTGATTTTTTCGTGCTCATGTACCAATGTCTTTAACTTATTATTCACCATTGTTGCTAAATTCATATTTGGGGCCGGTAAACATTTTTCGACAATGCATATTTTGATCATGCAAAGTTGAGAGCCTTGTATGGAAGTGCCCCCATAAAAATTAATAGAACTTTCAACAAAGATAAGTCAAGTTCACAGCCTTGTATGGGAGTGTCCCCATAGAAATTAATAAAACTGATGGAATTGGATTTATGTGCTTGACACCACGCAGTTTTGAGTATTGGAGTATGTAGTAGTACCAACAAACCTTAATCTTAATTAATGGTGATTATCCATCCAACTTCATTTTACTTTTATGTTTGTTTATCCGATATGAGATGCGCTCTCAGTGTACATATGCAGAATCATTGTGCATTTTCATAATAAAGGGGACTTTTTCGAAGATTACGAGGTGTCAGTCACTTCCTTACTTCGCTGACTGCAGTTGACTTCGGTTATTCAATTTTATTACGGATTTTTCATTGTTGATTGAATTCTACTTAGGTGATGGTTCCGTTTCAAGCTCTATGTGCATATGGGCTACCAATTGACGTTGTTTGCCTCGGCAAGGAAGCCGGTGACATTTTTCGAACGACAATCCATGAATCTACTGGCCACCAGGTTATTAGATTTCTGTTTATGTTTTATTTGCATTGATCGGTAGGTGTTCGACTGATTTACTCAAATAGAAAAGGATGGGAAAATTGATTCTTGAGAAACTGCAACAGCAGCTATTTATGTTTGCTCTGATTTGGACTTCTAAGTCTATGTTTTATCCGACTGAAAATCCGAATAGATCTAAACTGAACTAATTTGAAGTATAAATTTCAACTAAGCAAACCTACTGAACCGAAATGATCATAATTAAACTGTACTTCTGGACTTAATGGAATGAGCCTAAGTTAGATTGAGGCTATAATGTTTTTTACTTCAATTTCTTTTGTTAATTTGCTCCAGTTTGATCAATGGTTGCAGACTTATTCAGATTCTAGGGGTCATAACTTTGCTCTTAATTCAAATTTTGATGAAGTATATGCCTCTTATGTATGATGGGATGATTATACCAGTAGGGCGTGCTCTTGAATATCTTGCAATGGATGAATCTGTTACGAATTTGGTTAAGAAGTTTGTGAGTTGCAAAAACCAATCAATCAGTCGTATGTGGTCAGTTGATATTGGTTGTTGCCCATTGGGTGGAACCAGAAAAGATGGACTTTTGCTCCAGTTATGGGAACCTGGTAACTGGAGCTATGTACGAAGGAAATCATGAGTGTATTCGTCTATTTATCAAGGCATTGGGAGCCAACATTTCTGGTTCTGGCAAACGACTTCTATTTCTTTTGTGGGGGTAAGTTCATGTCTTTATTTCAAAGTTACATTTCGTTAGGGCTGTCAATAATGTTTTTTATCCAAAAACTTGATGCTGAAGGAGAAAGCAGATGTTTTTGATCCAAAACAAAGTTACATTTCCTTAGTAGCTGTCAATAGGGCTGTCAATAATGATTTTGATCCAAGAAAAGATAGAGAAAGCAGAAGTTTCTATTTGTGCTCCGTTTCTCCTATACTTCTTGTGATGTACTCTGTTACTCTTTTCAGGCATCTATGGAGTCAATTCGTGACTCTCTTGCAGAGGAGTTGGTTAAAATGACCGCACATGTGAAACACCAGATGAACTTTTTCACTAATCCACAGTGCTATTCAGTTCTTTTATGACATTGATTTGTTTGTGTTGATTAATTCTATTCCAGTGTGAGAAATTGCGGACAGAAGCTGCTACGCTACCTGGAATACGTGCAGAATTAGAAGCACTTAGGCGGAGGCACACTGCAGCTCTGGAGTTGATGGGTGAACGTGATGAAGAGGTACTTCAAATTTGAGAAACCAAGTGATTAGAATAGTACATAATGTTTAGTTTTACATGAAAATTTAACTGAACTTTTCTTCGAAGTATTATTCAGAAGAATGCATTTTGTTGTAGAGTAAACATTTTTATGCTGGTCAATACTGAGTTAGACATCTTATAGTTGGAAGAACTTCGAGCTGATATTGTTGATCTAAAGGAGATGTACAGAGAGCAAGTGAACTTGCTTGTGAACCAAGTTTGTCCTTTCCGCCTCCAAACTAACTGTTGGTTATCAAATTGATAGTTTCACTTCTTGTCATTTGTAATTCTTGGTATTCCTTGGATTTTTGCAGATTCAAACTATAGGTTCTGCAAGATGATGTATGCCAAATCACAGGTTTCTTTGATTTTCTCCCCGCGCATTAAGAACCGTTACTTTCAATTTACTAAGTGTCCTCTTCTTATACATAAAAGTAACTGTACCCAAGAATGTAATTTTGTACATACACAAATTTTAGTGCGTGTAATACCCTATTTTGGCCTAGGAAAGAACGTTTGTATATATCTTATTTCTGGTTGGTTGAGCTTGAGTTTGTTGTAGTCTCAACTATCATCAAGACTTATTGGCATGAATTCACATGCCTTTTTTTTTGTAGTATTCAACAATTTTATTGACTCACATTTATTCTCTGACCCCTATCTTTTCGCTAATTGATGAGTTATTTTTTATTTTTGTTTTCCTGAATAGATTAACTGTATCACAAATTTGATTCTTTAGTAGATATATGAAGTTACACATTTGTAGTATGTTATAAAATATTTCTGGGCAATTCACGTGTCAGGTTTCAATACTGGATTGTGTTGGTTGATGTTTGATTTCTAGTACTTCTGTTTTGTGCAAGAGTAATGATGAATTCATGATGTAATCTGTATCTGAAAATGCACCAATGTTATTGAAGTAAATAACGAACATTAATTTTCATGCAAGTAGTCATCATTATATTGTTGAAGTTGTAGTATCGATGTTTGATATAGTATTGTCGATTATGGGAGGCTACACCATTAACGCTCGGTTAAATTCGTCTCAAATTCTTTAACATAATTAAACTGAATGGACCTGAACTAAATGTATTTCAAGTATAACTTTCAACTGTGCAAACCTTAACTGGATTTAATGGACCTAAACTGAACGGTCCTGAACTGAACTGAATACAATTAAAATTAAGGTGAACTGAATGGAGCCTAAACCAGAGACAGAGGTGCTGCAGTTAGATAGGATTCCACTTTCCATTCAACTAAATTTAGCATTTGTTGGGTGATTATTTTGATGAAAACTTGATAGGTTTAGTCGAGTGATTGTTTTGATCCTTTGGTAAAAACTTGGTAAGTTTAAGATTAATTAATATTTAGAGTAAAAAATCTATAGTATATATGAAAGGAGAGTTCTCCATTCCTAAATAACCAATCAAAATCAATTATTTCATCCAAGCCTAATCCAAGCCTATGTGTCATTTTAATAGATTTTTGAGTTTTTCTATTTTAATCCAAACCTGATCTAATCATTTTAATGTTTTTTAGATTTTTATTTAATCTACTCTAAAGCTAATTTTCAGATTTACATGGCTTTTTCAGATTTTCAATTTGAACCTCTTTGAAAATTAGAGTAGTAATCAATAACTTAGCATTAACTTTAATTAATGAAATAAATTCAAATTTTGGGGTAATCCAAACGATTTCTTGGTTGTTCATCTTCCATCCCTCTTTTACTTCATTTATTACATTTCACTTTTCATCAGATTCATTTCATCTTCTACATGTCCATCCTCGGTCCTTCTGTCTTCATCGATCAATATTCTCGACAATTCTCCATTCTCACACCGATTCTCTTTACTTTCGTTGGGTAATAGTCCAAGGTAAGTTGTGCCCCTATCAGATCATTCTTCATCATAGATGTATAGTTTCCCGAATCAATCCTTCTCTCAATTTATTCTTTAGTGAGTTGAAAATGTCTACTGTTAATTCGTTCTTGATAATCTTTTCGAATTTGGGTGAAATGCAGTGTCGAGGTGGAGATGAAAGCCACTCCAGGCGATAATAGAATGTTGGTGAGCTATGTCATTGATTTATTATTATTATTATTATTATTATTATTATTATTATTATTATTATTATTTCACTCTATTTCCACTCTATTTTCCGTAATTTATGAGTGCAGGAGCTATTTACTTTATTCTGGTCTAAGCTTATCTCTCTGATTCGTTTTTCTTACTATTTTCCTTCTTTTTTTGTGAAGTAGAAGCACAGGAGCTATTTTCGGTTGATTAATGATTATCGATGTTTGCTTGCGTTGGATTGTGATTGTTTTGATTTGTAAGGTGATGATTTGGAGGTTGTTGTGTGTAGGTTTATGTGCCGGATCTAAGCACTTGCCCTGCAGAGTGCTGTTCTTCGGAATGAGAAAACGCCGTGCCCTGTCTTCAGTATGAATGTATGATTCCTACTTTACTTTTCCTGTTTTCCTCATTTGTAATATAGTATGTTTATCGAGAGTTTAGTCGAAAGATGCACCATAAAATGTTTTCAAATGCTAAAAATATGACTAATCTATCTTCTATCTTCTTTTATGTTGTTAAAGAGGAAGAAGCTAATTTCGAAAGACTTGAAAGGTTTTAGTCAGCAAAAAAGACTGGAAATAAATACAGCTTATTCAGATCCCCACTTGTGTAATCAATGACATCTTTTAGGATTGAAGTTCGGGCATGAAAATGGGTGGTCTCATATCAATTTGGAAGGATATTGCAGTATATTAATCTAGAGGCTAAAAGTACTTTTTTTTTCAGACTCATTTATGTTCAAAGTTTGTATTTTGTTGAGCATACTTTTATGTAGACATTAATACATATGTAAAAGTAGTATTTTGTTAGTCCCACCAAACAAAAAATGGTGTGAGTGTTATATGCAAAACAAAGACTCTACAGATTGGTTTATGACTTCAGCTGTTCAACATCATCTAACTTATCTCTCATCTATCTATTTTGCAGCATCTCTTTTCTTTTTTTGGAGTGGAAACATGAATGATAAATTGATAATGGATGAGGTTACTGTTCCCAACTCCAACATGTAGATATTGCAGTTGGGAACGGTAACCAGCATCCCCGCCATGGCCTTTCGACTCCACGGTTTGACACATTATTCCCAGGGGATCGAAGGTGGTGCAGTAGGAGTGTGGAAGGTGCGTCACAAATGGAGTTAGCAAAAAGTTGGGGGTAGACAGACCTGATTCTTGAAAAATGGGGATTGCAGTAAACGAAGCGTCAGAAGCAATCAATATTAGGCCTGCTATTCACAAAGGGGGCCGAACCCTGACTTTTACAGTTCAAACTTGAGCATGTTGTAAGTCAAATCTGTGTTTATATATATATATATATATATATATATATATATATATATATATATATATATATATATATATATATATATATATATATATATATATATATACT
>JAYMSL010000947.1:0-19613 GCA_036897195.1 Plantago coronopus
TATTATTATTATTATTATTATTATTATTATTATTATTATTATTATTATTATTATTATTATTATTATTATTATTATTATTATTATTATTATTATTATTACTAATTTACTATTATTATATTGTTTCGAATCGTCTATAGCATAAAATTGTGTTCACGGTTACTGCTTCGTGTAATTTGATTCACTTACGGCTCTATGTGTGATCTGTTGTGCATCTGTAGGTTTGCAAGGTTGCTCCTATTTCAAGAGAAACTAAAGTATGGCAGTGCGTTACACTCTCAGAGAAGATCTTTCTGATTGACTGCCCTGGTGTTGTTTATCAGAACAAGGACACTGAAACAGATATTGTTTTGAAGGGAGTGGTAAGTATTCATTCTAAGCCATATCTTCTATTGCTGGAAAGTATTGACTGGAGGTTTTATTCATGGCTTCACAAGTTTTTTCAATTACTCGATCCCTCCTTATTTTTAAAGCCCTACATTTCTCCAGTTTAGGGGTTATTTTCAAAGCTTAACATTTCCTTACAATGCAATATCTACACATTTCTGGCCTACTTTTAATTGTGTCATAATCTTTTCATGCGCTTAGGATTCTGCTATAACCTATAAGCTCATAGTTGCAACTTGCGATGATCTATTCTATTTCAATAGATTCATGTGTCATGCCTGTGTTTTTTTTTTGCTAGTCGCAATTGCTTAACGATTGGCTCTTTTACCTTCAGGTACACGTAACAAATTTGCAGGATGCTGCAGAGCATATTGGTGAAGTTTTGAAACGTGTTAAAAAGGAACATCTTGTGAGAGCATATAAAATAACTGACTGGTATATTTTCTGCTTAAGCATCAGAACTCTACGTAAGAAATGAGATTTGAGGACCAAAATAATACTGAGATGTTCTTTTCTTTTCTGCATACAAAATAATCTTTTGTTAATTCTCATGTTCTTTTCGCACAAAATGTGCCATAGTTAAACTGCCTCCTCCGTATTTGGTGGTATGCACCTCTAGAAGATCAACTTCACATTTAAGATGCTCAGAGGAACATGCCTCGTTGTTTACACTTTATCCGTAGTCTTCACTTAACATCACGTTTCTTAATTGGCTTTCAGGGAGGATGAACATGACTTCCTTGTTCAGCTATGCAAGTCAACTGGAAAACTTTTGCCGGTAATAATCTCACACAGTGTTTTGTTGAATCTATATAACGTTGGGACTAGGAAGACATGTTTACGCTGTACAAGTGTCCTTTGTCCTATTGTAGAGATTTTACACAAAGTGTTGGATTGAGTTATTGTGTTTTTGTCATTAGGGAGGTGAACCTGACTATATGACAGTGGCAAATATGATTCTGCATGATTGCCAGAGGGGTAAGATACCATTCTTTGTCCCACCACCGGTGCAAGAAAGTCACGAAAAATCTGATGCAGAGACCATCCCGTCAACGCAACAAGCTCGTAAAATATGAGCAATTCATGCTGAGTAAAATGTAATAGCAGGGCAGCTTGTATTGATTATGATATAGTACCTGATGTTAGAATGGTCCAATGGAGCAAGATGCTGGTGCATACTATTTTTTGAGAAAATTATTGCGGAGGAACTATTATTAATATTAAGTAAATCAGTTTCATTTCCTCGTCAAATTTCTTTACAAAATATAAATAAAAAACTTAGAGACAGAAATCAGTAAATTCTACTATTGATTAGTCATTAACCTAAAATTTACTTCCGTTTACATTTTCAAGGTATTAATTCGCAGTATCATCTTCGTCGTCAGCTGATGTTTGGTTCATCATGAACTTTAAATTATCTCCTTCCTCTATCTCCCATTGCTTCTTCAGTTCATAAATGGTCTTCGTTGCAGCAGCAGCAATTGCAGGATTGTTATCCTCTGCCAGTCTCTGCAAACAACAACAATACTCATTCATATTTCATACAGTGTGAAATAAAAACTGATGCGCCTAGACTGAAGATATGACGTACCTGGAGAGCTCCCATACCAGCATTTCCGAGCGTCCACATTGATGGTGCAATGGATAATGCATTAGCTAATGCTCGCCTACACATCGTGAGCAAAAGATACAGACATGCAGTGAATTCAGCGAGTAATTAATCACAAGACCTCGCATTCATATGCCAACAGAAAAGAACTCAGCGCAGAACAATTTTACCAACATATTCTAATGGCAGTCTTATAAAAAACAGTTTTTTTCCGATGTACAGGAAAAAACATTATAGAAACACCGTGACACATGTTTAAAACATACATCCAGGAGCAGACTAGAATGTTAGAACACTGAGAGTCCGAGACACATGTTTAATACATACATCCAGGAGCAAACTAAAATTGCCCCCAGTACAGGTATCCAGGCACATCCACAAATGTGCTTAGACGGGGCATATTAACACTCGAGTCTTTCCATTATAGTTCAGAAAACACTGCTATATGCTGTTGATTATTTGTTTCAATTTAATTTCAAGAAAGCAAATTTGTTGGGATATAGTCTTAGCTATCATTGTTAAAGAAAAACATATAATTTGCTCCATCACTGTAGCTGGGACTCCTATGTTTTATATATAAACTACCACAACAAGTATATACTTAACTAAACAATGAATCGAGCATTTTCTATCCACTAACTCCACAACAGTTTTAGCTACGTACCTCGTCTCTTCATCTGGAGAATTTGAACATTCTGCCAACAGAGAAACAGTACTTTTTCCATCCATTGCATCAAGATCAATAAGAGCTGCCACCAACAACTCCAGCTGCTCAAGATAGAACCACCAATGAGAAATGTAAATGAGAATTCAGCATGAATTGGCATTTACAACATAATAATTACGTAAGTATGGTGGATTGAGTGAGACCTCTTCAGGATCAGTATAGTCGAACCCATCAGCTTCAGAAAGTGCGGCAGCTATGTCCCGATAAGCTTCCTATGAGTTATTTAACAGGTTATTTAAGTTAGTTAAAACTCCCTACTCAATTAAATGGTCAAACTTACATCTGTCAAAAAGTATACCTGAATTGCATCAATACGATCAGCAGATACATCTCCAGGAAAGAAGTCGAAGTTGATCCCATTCTTTTCTAGTGTTATCATATTTTCAACCTCACTGGTATCAGCAGGATCTCGTTTTCTATGGGAATAAAAGCAATTTGGTTAGAATTTCCATATAAACTTGTTGCACGAGGAAGAAATTATTTTTGTTGAACTTACAGTCTGTACATTTTGCTCACCATCATATCATGAACATTCTTGACAAACTGCAAGTCCAATAACAGAAATCTGAATCCAAAATCTTTCATCAAATAGAAGAGTATATCATTCATAAAAGTTCTATGGAAAAAAACATTACACAATAACAATTTGATTGAACATAAAAAAGTGGGTCTTTAAATCCTTCTATAATCAATTGTTGACAACTCCAAGCGCAACTCATTTCATAAGATGCTTCCCCTCCAACCATTAGGTTGGGGATTCAAGTCACCTTTGCCGCTTCCAAAATAAAATAAAATTTGTAGATGTGTTTTTTTATAACTCTAGCTCCAACAAGGCTATATGTGAATTAATACAAAAGAGACAAAGTAAAAAGGTTTTCCAGACAAAGAGAAGTCTGGAAATCCACATAATGGGTTACTTGAGCTGCACATACGAAATATATCTTTAATAACATACATCTAAAGCCGTTAGAGAATCTTCCATAGCGCGTCGCTTGGCAGCATAATCAGCTCTCTTTAGATCAGCCTGAAAAGCAAAAAATGTGTAACCTTAATTTAATACGAACGCAAAATTACACACAATGAGCAATAGATAAAACGCCAAAATTTAGATTCGGCTAGTAACACCTGAAAATTCGTAGCTAGGTCGGGATTTACGAGCTTTATCACATATCTTGTGGTTAGGAGTATAACGCCCATATCACTTATTATTATGCATGGAACACATGTAAATATACTTATGTAGCATTCTTGGTGACAAGGTCTATGAAATTAATCGTAGCCCCAGTCTAGATAAGATTTTTCTCTATAACCTTAACCTCAGAATGCTGGAATCATGATGAGAGAAAATAACGAAGAGACTCTATATGTGTGCCGTGATGAAAGTCACCTCGGCATTCACCTCGTGTATATATGGAAACACACATAGAAAGAAGACCAAAACATGATAGTATAATTAAACCAGATACCATCATAACTCTACTCAACCAGACATGATCTAGTGAATCTGCATTGTTGTATAATAAAAATCTTAAACACACACGTGGAAGCAGACTCATGTTTCTTTCATTGTAGAGACAACTATCTTCCGATGTCCCTGTCATATCAATTCCAAAAAAATGGATAGAAGCTCAGAAGTTACGTAATCACCTGATAACTCTTTCATCCTCACTCTATCCATTTGCATAAGTAGCAAAATCAAGGAAATTAATGTTTTGGAAAAACAAAACAAATTTCCTCCACTAGTTCATATTATTGGAAACATAAGATATAACAGGTGTAAGGCAGTCTTAATCGAGGAAAAATTATACAAACAGATAGCATAAAGCGCACAGATAAGCAACTTCACTTACCTCTAATGCTCCATCACTCCAGTGCCTGTCAGCAGCACTCTTTAATTTAGATTCAGCTATGTCCTTCAAAATCTGCCCAGAAAAATTGCTATTAGTGAGGAACTGAGGATCAATGACAAAACAGTATAATCCACTGGGAAAAGAGATCACTTACAGTGGCTATGTGATGAAGCCTTTCAGCTCTTCTTTTTACATCATTATCAATTTTCCCAGTATCTTCCCTAGCCCGGGCTACCAAACAAAACAACATGGTTTAAGACATAAATTGCAATTAAGTAACAAAGCTGTGTATATTTTTGCATTTACTTCTCAGCACGAGGAAGTAAAAGTGGTATTCTTTATTCACACATAATAAGCATCTAACGGACATTTCTCAACTACCGACAAAATGACTTGGCTTATGACCTTTATAATCTTCATATATGAAGCCCTTACCATCAAGCTTGAGGAATTCAGTACCAAGAAATGCAACATCTTGCCGAGCACGAGCGTCCAACTTCATTATGCCCCTGCTTAAAATTGCAGATAATCAGAAAGCCAAATTAAATAAACTAAGGCTTTACGTTTTCTTTTATTAGCTTCATTTTGCAGTGGAAATAAAAAATGAGAGTTAGAGGAAGTTACCACATCATGCTCATTCACATTGTTTAAGGTTACCAATTAGAATGTTGAGCAGGGGCATAATGAAGTTTAATATTTAAAGGTTACTGAGACAGTCACTATCCGGATTCAAAAATTTCAGAAAAAGAAAAAAGAAGATAACACTTAGTAACACAGCATGGCAAACCCAAACTTTCTTGATGCACACTTTTTCCCCCTTAGTATCTATTTTATAGGTGTTCATGGTTTGATGAATATCAAAGTTCCTGTGTCCACACTCCACAATTTCCCCCAGCTAAAGGCCTGAAATTTTAATTTTTATTCGCATATAATATATATTATAATGAACTTAAGAAGCATTCATGTTATAAATGTTGGGTTTACTTGATGAATATGCACAGACAGAGTCTTTCGTGACAGTAATGCAAGCCAAACTTCGCTAGTTGGACATAACAGACAATTGTGGGCTTGGATAGAAATTTAATCAAGAGAACAGTAAAGAAAGAAGGAAAAAAACCAGCAGCTTCTTTAATGGGCAACATCAATTATCGCTTTCCAAAAGCAAGGGAATATTATATGGGAGACAATGTCATTCGATCGTTGACCTTTTATAATACAGAAGATAATATTACCGGGAAAGAAGTACAATGTCATTTTTTGCTCGTTCATTCACGAATTTTGCATCGTTGTAAACAAATTTGCATGCTTCAGCTATTCCTTGACCAGAAGTGGTGTTTTTCCCATTCACAGCAGAGTACTCATCATCATTTTCGGGACTGAAGAAAAAAATAGCAAATTCATTACAAGAATAATGATGATTAAGTCACATACAAGACATACATAATTGCATAGTATCTTAGGGAGTGCATACAGATATGTTTATCCCACTACCCAGACTACTTACCATCGGCCATCAGACTCTACCTCCGTCCCATTTCAAAGGTACCATTTTACCATACGTTACGCACTCCATTACTTTGCTACAAAATAACTACTTGTAATGCGAGTAATTGAATGTCTGAAATATCACGATATAAAGGAGTGACTCACACTACTATAAAAAAATTGTAGTACCTGCAGATATTCGAACAATCATCATAATGACCAATACGTTCTTTTGTTTCTGTGTCACACTTTTGTGTTGATCGGCAAGCCCAAGATGAACCCCTTGACCCAACAAAACTGGTCAGTTTTCCGCACAATGGTAAGATTCCCTTGCTAAAAGGCTTTAATTTTGACATCGAGAGATGTCCACTGCCTAGTTTATAATGGTTGCCTCCTTGATTCATAGAATATAAGTAAGGATGCTGGGGGGATTTGGCTGGCGAAGAGATAACACCGTGTGGTTTGGCCATGTTTTCAGATTTGACAAAGCTCCAGCCTCCAGGTACAATGGATTCTTTAGTGGAGATAATATCAAAAAATAGAATTTACCGACCCAAGCTAGAATACCGCATCACTTTGAAGTCTCTGCATGATAAGAGAGTACAAACTGGTCAGTTACATTGCAAAATTCATGCAGATGATCCACAATGACAAACTTGCTACGGATGTAATCGACTAATCGACCTAATAACATATTTGATATCGAGTCACCTTTGCCTCTTCAAAAAAAAAAAAAAAAAAAAATATTTGATAGTCTTAAAAACTAAAGAGTGGAGCGCAATCGACACTCGATAACCTCATTGTTGGTCACAAAGTCTTATAGTTATAACCACATTGAGAAATTTGGAACTAATACAGCAATCTCATAGGTAAAACATAATGAAAGCCTAGATGCTCTTCCCCCAATTTGCGTCCCTAAATCGGAGATTACAGCTTCTGTAAACCAAAGTTTGAAGAAAGTTATCTCACCACCAGTACTTACTAAAACAGGGAAAAGAATCATTTACACACTTTCCCATCAAAATTCAGGCAATCTAACCACTTATGTGAAGCAAAGATACATAATTTTAGCTAGCTTTTAAAGAAAACCTGTGTAGCTTTGCTAGTGATATGAAATAACCTTACAATTGGGCTTCTACACGAAAAGCAAAATAGGTAGACAGATAAAACGAAGCAAACAAAGAAGACGAGAAAGACTGACCTGTAGAACAAGAACTAGCAGAGCATCACATAAATTATAGCAGCAAAATAGTTACACAGATAAAAGAAGGCATATAAGGTAAACTAAAAACCGGAGCAGGATAACAAAATGCAGGGAAGATGAAGGAAGCAACAAGCAAGCCAAGAAGATGAGAATGAGTGACCTGGAAGATAGAGACGAGGCAGAGCAAGAACTAGTAGAGCATTAGAGAATGATAAAATCAAGAGATGAAGAAAACAACGAGTATGTTTTGGACAGAAGAGGAATGAGTGAGTGAGGGACCATGCAGCAAACCCATCAAAGGGATTGAAATGAAATGGTGTCCACAAGCAAGATTGTGGCCCCTCAATTGCCAACAAAACTGAAGATTCATCAACAAAATCTACAGTATTACTAGTATTTCTTGTTTGTCTACTTTCAGCTCTTGTTTGGCAGTTGAGTCCACTCCATTCTTGTACGACTTCATTTTTATTGGATTTTACAACCAAATGCATATGCCTGTGGGCTATGCTTAAACTTTCTTTTTCAAGATAATATACTCCTACTCATACTCAAGAGAGTCACAGTAATAAGTAGAAGTAGTAAATATTTTTACACCATATGTATTAGTTTATGGTAAAACATTTATGCCCGAATTAGTAAATGTTAAAGCAAAGTTTGGTATTAAAATATTAATAGGGATTTGAGAATGTGGATTTTTTTTCTTTCAAAAAACTACAATGTATGATGTATTATATAAAGAGTACGGGAGACAACGTACCGAAGGTTACAATATTTGGTCATAATTTGGAGCTGGAACCAATATTTCCTTCTTATATTTGGTCATGTTTCCTTTTTCCCTACAGAAAGAATTGTACACACCTTTAGAACAATATAAATATATAATGACATAGATAAACAATGATTTCTTTCTATAAACACAACAATCAACAAGTGGAATTAAATGTACATACTTCTTATGTACCATGATGAAAAGGCACACAAGCATAAGCATATATAACTGTAATGTACTTAAATATGCTAAATTTCCAAGAATCATAATAAGTATGTAGTTTCTTTTAGAAAATAGCAATAGTTTATTGGGCGCCCTAGTTTATTAGTAAAGTTGTACACATAACATGGTTAAAATAATCGTGTTGAGTAAAGTGCAAGTTTTGTTGATAAAATTACTCACCTGAATAAATTTAACTCGAAAATTGTTGCTTGACATATCATCGAATTCCCTCTTGTCATTTCTCGGTCCTACATAAACACCTTCGATCACTAAATCATTATCACCCTCGAGGTCTTGTCGTTCATCAAGTATATCTTTTGCAGAAATAACAACAGACATCTTCATCTTAGTCAACTTGATTGATTGAAGCGATTGTACCTCCCCAATACCAAAAGGTATCTCATTCAATTCCAATTCCTCAAGTTCCAAACACATAAGCATTGGAAAATGGGACCTCTCTGCTCCCCACGTCAATAGATTGCAAAATCGAATAGACAAATATTTTAGGCACTTAAACTCTCCTTCAATTGAGTTCCACTCAACACCATCAAATGCATCAAATTCTAGTCGGAGACTTTCAAGTTTAGGTAATGAACCAACGATTGTCATACACTCCCATGGAATATGTGAACCAGCTAAATACAATTCTCTAAGGTTGGGCGAGAAAGTCAAATCATGCAACTCTATAAACCTAGAATTGCTTTTCAGGTTTTTCAAGAAAGAACATGACAACTTTTGGAGCTTGTGAAGACTGGCAAGATTGATTAAGTAACAGGATATTTTTGCCGAATTTTCTAAGCAGAACTCATCATCATATGTAATCACCAAAGTTTTCAACTCCGGGATCTTCTTGACTACATCGCCACTAATATTGAAGTTTTTAACAATCCCAAGAGTTTGTAGATTGTTAAGTACACAATTACTCTGAGCACACGTTGGATCCACCAAATAAAAGTCAAACACAAACACATGTCTTAGGTTTGATAATTCCCAAAACTCAAATGGTGCTATCATTCTTTCTCCACTATTAAAAATATTTATAGTCTCTACGTTCCAAAATAAGGGTAGGGAAAAATCAAATCTAGGAATGTTGTTTGTCTCCCCAACTCCACATTTAAGGAGACGTAAGTTAACCAGATGCCTAATATCTACATTCAAATCTACCCAATCAGTTCTCAATACTCGCAACAACCTACAAAATTTCAAGCCAAATTCACCAGTTAAAGTATGGGCTACTGACAGGAATGGTGAACGACGACGAAATTTGTATTTTCCAATACAAGTTAGAGAACGGATAACTGACATGGATTGAAAAGGAATGATTTTTGTTTCACTTAGATAGCAAATGAGACGACGTTCGCTTTCTAATATTTTTGAATCCCCAAGAACATCGTTATTCTCTTCATAAAAGAACAACTCCTTCTTGGCTTCTCTCAAGCAAAATCCTCGTAACATATCATGCAAACTACAACGACCTATTTCCCCAGTAAGTTCTCGACCTGCAACCATAATAAGATTTCTATCTATGAGTTGCTTCAAATACTCTAATGCAACCTCTTCCAAACTTCTATCATTCTGGGGTTTCAGAAATCCATCAGCAACCCATAGCTTTATGATATCTGCGACATTCACCTTTTCATCTTCTTTGAAAGTTGCCATGTACAAGAAACATGGTTTCAAGTGAATAGGGAGGTGATCATAACTTAAAGATAATATCTTCAAGCAATGACCATAATTTTCAATATTTATGTTGGACTTAACATTAGCACTCACATTCTCCCAGTATTTCAATGTCATATGGGCTTTAAGAAGCCCGCCAACCACTGATATTGTCAAAGGCAACCCTTTGCAACTACTTGCAATTTCCTTTCCACATTTGAGGAATTCTGGAGGGCAGACTTCTACTTCAAATACGATTTTAGATAGTAAATCCCAACTTTTATTAGCGTCGAGGAGCTTAACTTCATGAGGACTACATGACCCAACCGTACGCGACACATTCCAAATTCGTGTTGTTATCAAGATTCTACTTCCATTATTATTATCAGGAAAGAATCTCTTAATCTTGTTCCACGCCTCGCCATCCCAAATATCATCTAGTATAATGAGATATTTTCTACCCCACAAATGTTGGTACAATTGTTGTCCACTAATTCGCTCGACCTTAATGTCGCTTAAAATAGATTTGATAACTTCATCAACCGTGTAATCTTGGGTTATAGTTACCCAAGCTAGAATGTGAAAATAATTCTTAACATATGGATGCTCAAAAAGATTTCTAGCAAGAGTAGTCTTACCTATACCTCCCATTCCAACAATCGGGAGGATTTGTCTACTGGACTGGTAAGAGGTGAGCCGATCCATCAGACCAACCAACTCCTCGTCTAATCCCACCATCGTAGCCTTTCCCATGGTGGACCCTCCTGGACTAACACGGCATAAACTTATTGGCTGCTTATCGTTTTCACCATATTTCTCCTTGACTTCCATGGCCTCTCCGATGATGAGATCAATTACTTCGATTGATTTCTCCAGATTTTGACAGAAGAGATCATACCCAGTGGTGCTACTGCTGATCGATGTTGCAAGAACTTGATCCACATAATAAGACTCGATCTTGTCTTCAACATCGAATGCGGTATGAGTCATTTTTCTGAGTAAATCTTCACTCACTATCTGAGAGTAAGACTCGAGAAAGTCAACCAAAGAGCTAACTTTGACGAGCATGGACTGTAATTCTGATCGGTTGAAAGAAACCGGGCAGGTCGGATGTTGGTAACGGGTGAGAACATTCATAAGGGAAACAAGAGCTGCATATGTTGTTGCCATTTCAAATCTATGAATGAGGTAGAGGAAATGATTCATATGCAATTATGGAGTTCGAGTGCAAGCTACATGCCATACATAGCCAAGAATTCATATGCAATTATAAAGATTGAGTGCACGAAGCATGCCATAAATCAATGTCAACTCCATTAGCCAGCCAAACACATGCCTGAATTTTATTTATATACATCCTGCTAGAAAAGGACAGGAGGTTGTGGCCAATTTAGGTACTCCTACCAACACAACATTGCACATTTACGCTGATCAATTCTTCGATGATATTGTTGTGACACGGCAATTGAAGATAGCGTATTGTTCAATCTTTGAATGAGTTAAAACACGTTCATTCTTGATTCGACTCAAAAGGTGATGATTGTTAACTCTCACCGGGATGACTATTTTACACGCTCCTATGACCAATCAAAAACTGCAGTCATTAGCTAACACTGTTTGATGACAAACAGATCAAAGACAAGCGTATTCATACAAACAGAATAAAAAATCATCAGTGCAAGTCTGGACAAAGTACCTACAGTTCCTCAAACTCCACTGAGAATCCACAATGACATCGTTTTAATCGAACTGTACCTTCTTCGTCACTGGCCCTGTCATCCAAAACAAACTCATGTACGTGACTTTCGCTGGGTATGAATGTGGCTGTACTAGATTGTTTCTTTGCTATGTCCATTTCTTGACATCTTGGGGAGGCCTCTGTTGTCTTGGTAATGGCTGATTTTGAGTGTTTGTCATCGGATTTTGAGGTTTCGACATAGGCATGTGAGGATGATGCATCCCCATAGCTGTTGTTCAGCCTCTGTCTAGTGATGATGGAAGAAAGAAGCTGATACCACCTTACAAGTGCTTGCGCCTCGTTCCTCTTCTTCTCTTCAGCCTCTCTTCTCTCTTGTTCCTCTGCATATGCCTAGTAAGATTTACAGTCTAGATCAATATCTTTGGCATGCACAAGAACTATATAATCCAAATGAGAAATGTGGTCCACCATCATTATTCCGTATTTCTAATTCAGAGGAACGTCTCCCCTGGGATAAAATCATAAAAATGATGATGGACCAGACGTTAAGGAACATTAATAGTTCACCTCCATAATAACATCCTTGAACTCTGAACATACTACAATGCCCTCAAATACAGGGACGGATTTACCGTTCCTGAAATCAAATCCGACCATAGCTGGAGCAAAATCGATTTCCAGCCTTCTCGCGATAGATGCCACCCTTGGCAAGCGCAGGTGGACTGTACCAGGTGGGAGGCATTTCTCAGACCACCCATCTACTTGACCACGTTCATTCTACAAACATGTTATTTAAAAATCAGCATTCATCTCAAAAAAAACATTGCATCAAGAAATCTTGTCAAGCAACCAAGTTTCATAAAAAAGAAATGAAATTCAGTCGAAATTAACAGCGAGAAGATGAAGAATGCCCCTTTCAAGCATATAACTTGAAATAAATAGACATGTACCTTGGGAACAATCCCATTCACAGCATGAGGAAGACACAACGGTTCTGTTTGCCACTTCCCATAAAGATCAGTGCTCTTTTCATGATCACCATTAGCACACTCATCTTCCTCAGCTTCTTCATTACTACGCTTCAGTGGGCGCTTAAGAATCTGAACAAAAATTATGCCTAAACATAACTGCGCAAGTGGTAATCAAAATGATCATATTCAATATGAGATTTTGAACAATACCAGACCTTTACAGGAAGTTCACCATCCTTAATTTGCAGACCCTCGCGCAACCATCTCTCCCTTGTATGAAGTGCCTGTACACAAGTACGTGGATACACAGCATGCCCAGAACACAACCCCAGCACAGGCCCCTTCGGATACAGAATTTCGTACTTCTTAATCCATCTTTCAATCACATACAAGTGATGATTTTTGTAAGCCTGATATCATAAATAACCGGAATATGATAACTCATGGAAGACATTTTTTAGTGACAATTTACAGCACGTAAACTACAAAGAGGAGTTTTAGTCTCACTTGTTGATTTGTAGGAAGAGGCTCAGTCAGTGCTCTGGTTTCTAGCTCCACATCTTCAAGAGTACTCCGGGTAGAAACAGAAGAGTGTCTCATAGCTCTCTGATCAACACAATTTGTTGCTCCTGACTCCAGTTCCTTTAGTGGTTGTAAAACTGCATCCCACCAAATCGAACTGATTCTTTGTGATGCTACCTTGTGCCATTTTGTACAGTACCTGGAATTACCTCAAATGTTTAGTCCAGTTTGTTCCAGTAAGAAGGCAATAGATGCATGTCAATGTATATCCCATAATCAACACTATTGATCAATCATTGAGCCACAAAATTTGAAGTTAAACCATTGTTACTTGATAGTGGCTTCTGCTTCAAAACATAGTCATCATCTGTGAAACTATATCGTGTTCATTGCCCATAATAATGAATCATAGTGTTATGGGTTAATCTGAAACTTACTCTGGGGGGGTGGGGGGTGGATAAACACAATTCTGGGCAGGTTACGAGCAGGGACTAGGGAATAAGAAAGAAGAGGGTTATGAAATTAACCAAATAGTGTCACTGCAAGCAATGTATTGGGTACGGGTTGTTCTTCCATTTCACACCTGTGTTAAATATGGTCAGATACCAACAGCTTCATACAGCATGAATGAACTAGTGCCAAGGTGAGCAATCATGAACTACAATGATATAACCAAAAGAATATGCATAAAAAACTTCAATCATAACACCACAATCAATTATGCCTCAAGCTAGGCAGAGGACATATATAGCTTCAATGGGTACAGACCTGCGAGTTACATCCTTTGCCCCACCTCCAGCAAAAGCCACAACATATCTCAGTGATTTTTTGAATGCAGCAGCAGCATCTTCTACTTTAAGTTCTCCATCAATAATCGAATTAACTGCATCAACATGCACCCATTTTCCAGTCAAATTCTCACCACTACAAAAAACTTCTGCCCAGTAAAGTGGTGCCCCTGCCCTCAGTGAACCAATAGCTAAAGATACTGAGGAGCACTCAGATTTTTCCATTCTGATTTTCTTCATTCTTCCATAAGGTGAAGTGACAGTTGAAGCACTAGGTGACTCCACACTGTTCAAAGAACTTCCAACCGCTGTGGATGTCATAGCCATTTCCAACTGCATCTGAAATTCAATATCACCTTTCCTCTTCAATCCCTCAGACTTCTTCAAGCAAGATTCAGAAATATCACTTATGGGTTCGGAGACTGCGCTAACTGATTCTTTATTGACTGGCTTATGAGTGATAACAGATTTTTGTGTTTTGGAACTGCACATTCTTGATCTTCCACCCTTGTGCTTCATAACATCTTTTGCAGGAGTTTGAATGCTTTTCTGTTCGACTTCTGAAGATGATTTTGTTAAGCTACAACTTTTTCCAGACACCATTAGAGTTGGTGAGTTAAATATATCTCTTTCTCCCTTGCTTAGCAGCTGCGGGTTGGATTGAGAATTCTCAGCATCAGGCTTGAAGGAGACCACATCCATAATGGAAACAAATCTGGAAAAGCAAGGATGTTCGAATCTAAGCGCATAAAACAATTGCACTGTACAACATAAATATGGGTAATTTCAAAGATTGCCAATTTAGAGAATTTGCACAAGTACGTTGGTCATTCAACATTGCAAATTTTATGGAGTAGAGAACAAAGTTTAAATATATACAGATCTGGAAGGACAAAAAAAAGGCCCACATCTTTACACGGACTCAAACAGATCAATACTGTACCAAGGTTTCAGTAACATGGGCAGTAATGTTTGGATCTTGTCAATTTGGTTAGGTTTTCATAAATGCTAAACTGTCTAATTAAGCTTACAAAAAGTAGTCTGCAGTTCAAACAGACTGTTAGACTCCTTGCTTTATATTGAGCCTACAGCTGCACACTTAAGTCCACCATCCTTTTAGAACCATTTATTTATTAGTGAAATACATTTACCAGGACAGAGTAAACCATTTAGACAAAACACAAACAATTGATGCAAAGTTAAATTTACTTATTAGAGTAAAGATACCCATTCGAAACTCTAGGGCGTCGATAATGAAGAATATAGGACCAGAGTTCCCTACATTAAGAGCATTAATAATTTTACATCATTATTATCACTAAACATGATACATCTTATACATAAAAGTTTCTTATTTGGTTCTTGTACATTTACCTGAAGGAGCGAATAAAATGGTCCAGCCCTATCTGATGCTAAAAGGTGGTTAAGTAAGCTACAAATGACGAGTTGCCTTGCCATAATTTAAGTATATGTGCATTTACGAGTTTTGAGACGGGGACACAGGCAGGATTCATCCAAATAAATTAGTAACAGATAATGAGGAACAATATGGGTAACGGTATGACCAACATCACATACAAAAAATGAAGACACACATACCTACAAGTTAGATTAAGAGCCCTATACAACGCCACAGATAATGCTGCAACCTGCAACATTATTATTCAGAATGTGAATAACTCAGGTAACAAACACTGAGGACGAAGTACCCAAGTCCCACTGATGTACTCTTACACACAGATGTCAAACATAGTTCAAGTTGGAATATCCCTTTTTCTCTAAAATATTAGAAACATTCTTAGACTTCTCAATTAGTTAACTGAAACTTATGCAAAGTAGCACTGGCGCAGAGAACAGAGTGGCCCCTTGCTACATTATTCATGTTATCAATTTGATCTATTCACATTCATTAGAGATGCACAAGGACCCTATAGATATTCTTTTCAGGACCTAATTCTAACCTTCTTCAATCATCACCAAAACTACTGCTCACGTGCATGGAATCCTCAGCGGTAATGTTTCACTTACAGGCAAGCCATAAAACAAGAATAAACCAGAATGATAACAGAATAGACTGAAACTATACCGCTTCTGGGGATCCCTCTTGGGTTTCCAGAGTTGATTTCAACATCAAATGACAAGATTTTTCGGTTGTACTTGAAATCCTGACACGGAAGTTTTTGTAGATCTGATAGTGAACAGGAAAGCATCATAAGAAACAGGATTAAAGGTTCTAAAATTCTAAGAAAGCACAATGTAGCACATACCCAACTGACAAGAGGAGACAGCCGATCAACTGTGAGATTAGGACCATCAGATATCTTCAACAAGTGAGATGGCAACAAAGAAAGCAAAGAAGCCTGCAAATATTTGATGGCTCTTAGCCCTTATTCATAGATGCATTATAATTATCTTGTTCACCCCATTGCTATAGAAGGATATGGGTCTGAAATAGAAAATTTTCCTTGAATAGTTACATAGAACAAAGAAAAAATGAATTTCACGTCTCTCAAGTCTATAATCTGAAAATGATTATTTGAAAGGAGATGAGGAAAATTTACACATCTGCTGTCTGGAAAAACCGAAAAAGTAGTGGATGGTAGTCTTTTTCCTTGATAAGATCTGAAGGGTAAATATTAAAATGAAAATTTTGGTATCATAACTACCTTACGTGAGGAGAAAATAACTTTCTTTTAATAAGTAGTAGAGATTTGCCACATAAAAAATAGGATACTTACAGCAGAAGATGCAGAGGAATATGTTAAGAGAGGATTCGGAGCTCAATACAGACATCCAGAAAGAGAAAGAAAGTAATGGTGCTGTAGCCAACTATTCTCATGACAACAGTACACTACGCAGCATCAGAAATGGGTGTAGAATAGTAAGGCAGTACCTGGATGAGAGGGTCATTACAAGCAGCATCAATCAATCTGCCCCTCGCAAGTAAGCAAAGCAAATGAGCCTTGTGGACGAATTCTGCAACTTCCTGCGATGAAAAAATGGCATGAGACTTTTTCTACTAGTAAAATTCATAACACGGGGTTCTTTGTCAATAGACAACTTCATTGTGCTAGATTAGCCTTGCACGTTCATGAACTACCTTCTCTTCAGCGGTAGCTCGGCGCACAGGCTTCCGCTTTCCCGAGGCAGGTGAAACTTCAAACTGAACAGAAACTCCATTGATTAAGCTCTCTCCATAATCATTCGACACAGGTAATGAAGGAATGGACCCATCTTCCCACTCAAAATCATCTTGATCATCATCATTTACAGGATTAGAGTTCTGAGATATGGCCAAATCCTCCGCCTTCGAGGAAACCTGTATTGTCACATCTCCATCTCGAGATACAGGATCTTCAGAATCTTTTTCCACTTCTGCAGAGACAGAGGCTTTCTCATTTCCATTTGAACCTATCTCTGGCTGAGGTTGTTTTGAATATTAGAAACATCTCAAGAGTGAGTCAAGTGAAACAGTTACTAACTTTCCAGGTGAACGTTCAGCTTCATCACATAACGTCACGCCAAATGAAAAATATATGATACTTCTATTTGTTCATTTATGTTTACGATAAGGAGCTAAAGTTCTTGCACAAGTCAATGTTTCTAAAAAGTATGATACCCGAGTTCCTCAACATGACTCTGAAGAAAGACGTTCATAAATCATAATGATATTATGGCATACTATATACTACTTTCATATAAATGAGAAGCTCTGAAGCTGGAAATAAATAGAATGCTCTACCAAGTCACTCAAGCCATTCATTAGATGATTAGTAGGAACTTCAAAACAAAAAAAAGATATCTTAGTGAAGATCAGCTGGTCCTAACAGTAGCATTCGAGAAAAAAAAATCACTACACTATCTGAAGCTGAACAAGATTACATCATCACCATACGAGTAAACAACAAAAGCCGAAAAGGTGTATTACCTTGGCCTCGGATTCCACATGGCGTAGATATCCAACATCTTTGCTATCAAACCCTGTCTTCTTTACTCTTTTCAATAGCTTTCCCACAGCACCCCGAGATATATTGGAAAGCGTTTCTGGTAACAGAAGAAGAAAAGTTCATATGACAAAGGAAGAGAGAACGAACCAAAATGGTTAAAAGTTAAAACACAAAAAATGAAGTCATAAATGGGAAAAAGGTAAAGACAGAAACCATTATCATCTATGTCCTGGGATGAGGATGCACGGGCATTGCTCTTTCGTTTTCCTTGTTGGTCCCCTAAACATAACAACAAACAACAACAAACAACAACAAAAAGTGAGCATTTTTAAGTAGAAGCATGTTGCTTTTAGTTAAAATGAAGGCAAAGCATTTTCTGTTAATGAAAGAAAGAAAGCATTTTTTTTCTCCTGAATAAGAAGAAACGGGTGATTAAGTGGTTGAAGTAAGTAGGTGGAACCCTAGGTAAGCATAATGAAGAGGAAACTGGCGGGGGTTTATGAAAAATTCTCTTATGAAAATGGTGTTACAATGGGAATAATTGGGAAAATAATGTGGTTTGGTTGCAAATGGTAACAAAATCGATGGTGGAGAAAGAAGGGCAGAGAAGGGTTGAATTGAATATAGTAATTGATTACCGGAGGTGGTGGCGGGGTGCTGTGTCTTGGATTGATTTCTGGTTCGCATTTTTTCATCAAACGGAATCGGAATGTTTATCTGTATCAGAATTCTGAAGCAACAGCAGTGCGTGATATATGTATATAGTGTTTTGATTTGGGGAAGGAGGAGGAGGAGGAGGGAAGAGAAGAGGCGCGCGATATGTATGATCTTGGCGGGGCGGTCGGTTATCAATAAACCCTCCTGGGCGGGCGTCACTGGTGCAAACTGCAAACCAACTGATGAAGGGTAAATTGGTAAATAAACCATTCGTAAACTTGGCTAAAAGTCTGCCGATTTCTGTGAATTGCAAAGTCATGGTTGCATTTGCCCCTTCAATTTTACTCATTGGCGTGAATGGGTACCTCAAGTTTACGTAATGAAACTTTTACCCCTGAAGTTTCAAAATTTTGTGCGACTTGTCTTCCCAAGTTTGTAAATGGACGGAATTTGGTCATGTGAACTGTCACTCTTTAGATGTGTTCTCAAATCTGGACCCGGACACCCTAGATGTAAAAATTGGGATTCCATCCAGGTCAATACATCTATATGTAAACTTATATATTTGATATATTTAAACTATAACTTGTTCATTTTTCGACTTTAAGTGAATAATGATAGATCAAGATCACTAATAATTCAATATAATGATAGTGACAACAGAGTTGGAACATTACAATTACAACCATGAACCATTTATACATGTCACACAATGATAGAATAGAAAAAAAGATAGAATATTACATGTGTTCAAATACCTACTATCAAACATATATAACTAAAACCTTGTATTTTTAAAGTTCAAACCGAGTTAACCCGGGTTTTTTTCCAGTTTTCCCGGGGTCAACATATGCCTGAGAAAATAATAAATGGTTTAGGTTGTATTCAATTCGTTTGAAAATCTCTAAACTGAATTGAATTAAATGGATCTCAGCGGAACTAAATTGAACTTATTTAAAGAATAAATTTCAATTACGCAAATCTAAACTGCCCTGAACTGATAATAAAACTAAACTTGACAAACTATAATTTAAAGTGAATATAACCTGGTTGTTGGCTCCTGAGAGGGTATCTAAAAGTCTAGGATAGGGGGGGGGGGAGGAGTGCATAGATGTTTAAA
>JAYMSL010000948.1:0-19612 GCA_036897195.1 Plantago coronopus
TTTGTTCCCTGTACCATGGCAGGATATTGTTGGCAGGCTTGCATACCTGTCCGGAGTGATAAGGTCTGTTATTGTTTCTGTTTGGGAGTGATAAGGCGGACTGCAGTGGTAATGCCACAGTTCTATCTCTTATTGATTGTTTGTGTCATCGCACATGAATACCTTTGTGACCGTGATTGTCGCGAGAGCCGTCGTATGGGGATACCCTGCGGGCGTGTATCTTTGCACTCACCGTCGCTCGGTAATTCTGTCGATGTGGCTCTGATTGTTCTGTTCTGATTGTCTATGTGCACGAAATTGCTTTCAGTTATTGATTCGATAAACTCGTATTACTTTCAAATACGTGTTTATACTCGAGCATCTGCATTGTTTATAAAATTGTTTACTTATGGCTCACTGAGATTTCTGTCTCACGCTCTCTTTTAAAATCTTTCTTTCTCAGGTTATTTTAGATTGAGCTGCGAAAACTCTAGGAGTTCAGCAACATGTGAGATTGGGGAAATGTATCGGGTTTATTTTCCTTCTATTTAGTTTGTAAATTGTTATGTAAAAACAAATGTATTGCTCATTTTAGAGCATTGTATTTATTTTATTCAAATTGTTTAATAAAAAGAAAATGGTCAGTTTCGTGTCGTTACAATAATGATGTGTTCGTAGTCGAATTGACGCTTCTATTATGCATGCTACTGTTTCATAGAGCATAGAAGTTATTTATTCATCCATCGTATGCTAGGGCTAGTAACATTGATTCACTATCACTGCCACCTTTATCTCTCGTGAGAAGTTCGTATTCATACTTGTTAGTTGTTATTCCGTGTTCTTGGTTTGTTTACTATTAAGTTCGTAAACTGCTTGCGCTATCGGGGAAACCCACCAACTGTTTACTTGATTTCTAGTTAATTAGTGTCAATTAGCTCTAGCAATTGCGACTTTAGCTTAATTAATTCCTTGAGAGACCGACACTCGGAATTAGCTTGCTCTATGCTATTTATAGTGTTTATTCTGTTAGTCTTGGCTTGATACAAATTTATTTGCTGGATAAAACGACGTCCATCACTGCATTTTGTCTCTTGTTTTCTTCCTGGCAGGGTCTATTTGTGATTTCATCTCTTTTGTTTGGGCTTTTCGTTTCGGTTATATTGGGCTCAGAATTCTTATTCGATCTATTAGTCTTGGGTGGGCCGTGAGCTCCATTTTGTGATCGTTTGGCTTCTAGTTTAATCTTGAACTTGGGTTGCGAACCTCTTGCAATCCCTAACTCTATAAATTCATTATTGTGATTAATAATTATAAATTTTGCCGTTTCAAAAGAAAAAGTGAAAAAGTATTTGTGAATAAAATTGGTAAAAGTGCATATCAATGGTGAGAAAATGATGGGAGGAGAAATAATTGGGAGAGTCCACTATATGTGGTATTTTCGAAAAGTCCACTTAAAAACATCATCTATTTACAATATAACATCACTTATTTTAACATAAATATCAATTATTTACCACAAACATCAACTATTTACAATAAACATCAACTATTTTGCAATACATCAACGGTTTACCATGAAATATCGACTATTTACATTGAAACATCAACTATTTTGTTATGAAATAATAAACTATTTACATTACACATGAACTATTTTATCACTAACATCAACTATTTATAAATTATCAACTATTCAATCATAAACATCAAATATTTTATAATAAACATCACCTATTTTAGCATTAACATCAACAATATTGAGTGGACTTTCCAAAAAGACCACATATAGGTGGACTTTCCCAACAATTAGTAAATCAAACGAGCTTGCTCTGGATTAATCTTAGGATGCGTGCAAATATTTATAATTTCACAAAAAGAAGAAAAAAAAAAGAAACATTAACTTTTGATTGGGATGATAGATAATTGGAATTGTAAACTATAATATAGGAAGTAGAAGTACCCGTCAACACATAATATTCTTTATTGGAAGGTAAACATTACAAATGTGATTAGCTGGTAATTGATTTGTTTCTCCATTCCCCGTCGAATTTCGACGGGCCAGAGACTAGTTGTGTGCAAAAAAAGAAGCATCATGCTAATTTGTTCAAAACCTCCTCAAATCCTACATGTGTGGAGCTTGCCCCTGAAAGTTGATTTTATATACAAATAGATCTCACTAAAGTTTTCATGCATGAAATTCTACTCTTTGAGTCTTGAGATTTGATATTCGTAATGGATTTCTCTTGTAAATTTTCATTTTTAGATATAAGATTATAATTACAATTGTTTAACAAATTGCTCAATAAGTAATTAAATACTGTTCAAATTTCAATATAAAAGAAATAATTACCAATTTCAAGATATAATTTGATGGAGATTGAACTTGTGACCTCTTGGATCCGGAATGTCTCAGCTTACCACTCGACTACAAACGCTTTAACTTTACCTTGTAATTTTTAAAACATAACAAATACATTAATTTGAGGGGTATAACTATAAACCACTAAATATGATGGTTGAAGGTGCAAAGTCTACATGTACAAACTTGACGGAAGAAACTGCGCCGAGTTAAACTTGAAGGACCAAACTGCAGACATGCAAAATGTGGAGATAAATTTACAAAATTCCACACTTAACATTCCCAAATGCAGTTTAAGCCAAATTAAGCCCGTGTTATCCTTTGACAAAATCGCCAGCGTAATTAGCTTTTCTGCTTTTGAACTGAACGAAGTTGGTAAAAAATTGAAAAAGAGAAACCGAAATTTCAATTCAATGCCAGAAATCAATGCCCTCAGCTGAGAAGAAGCAGAATTAACAGAGAGAGAGAGGGGCACAGACCGAGCAGCTGCACTAGATGCTTCTCGTGTCTATCTCTCTACCCGAATTCGATTCTCCTGTTGTACTCTAATTCATTTCTCCGATTGAATTTGTGTTGTTTCGGTAATGGCGGAGCAGGGAGGTAATAGTCGGTGGAATTGGGAGGTGGCCGGGTTTGAGCCGCGGAAATCGATTGCTGAACACGGAGGGGATGATTATCGAAGAGCATCGGTTGCTCCGGCGGTACGCCGCCACTCGTTGTCAATTGTGTCGCCTGCTGAGCTGTCCAGGCATGCAACGAACTCCAAGGTGTTGCGGATGAAGGATCAAGTCAAGGTTACTGATCAGTTATGCTTTGGTTAATGTTTTACTAGCTGCTGCGATGCTAATTTAGTACTCATTTGCGGAATTTGTGTGCTGTTCATTTAATTGGCAGTATCTAGTGATGCTGCTGACAATGTTTAGCAAATGATGGATTATAGTCTTGCTTGAATGTGGTATCTGTATGTTATTGAAATAATGCTCTGGAAAGAACTGATGTTATGTCGAGTTGACTAAAAGAGTTATTGTTGAGGATATTTGCGTTACATGAGTTAAGAAATGATATCCATAGACAGTTGGCCGAGTGCTTAATTTGGAATAGAGTTTAGGTCCCTTACTGTGATGCCTAGAGCTACAGTTCGAACTTCGATGTATTGGTAAAATCATACCTATTGAAAGCTTATTATAACTTCTCTTTCAACTGAGATCTTACGAATTGAGAAAGAAAGTTCGATGGATCATGTCGGCATCACACATGTGGTGTTCAGCATGTGATAGTTACATAATAAGGTTAAAATGGAGGGTAATTGATAATTAGATGAGCTCTTTATTTCTAAGAGTTATTTGCTTGAAATTGAACATCTTAATATTTTGTGCAGCTTGTCAGAGAAGATTTTTTACAGTTGAGGCAAGAAGCTATGGACCTTCAAGAATATTCCAGTGCCAAGCTGGATAGAGTGACGCGTTACTTGGGTGTACTTGCCGATAAGTCTCGTAAACTAGGTAAATATACTAGGTAATAAGAGAAAATAGTTATTGCATTTGTTATTGATCACATTGGTTAGCTATTATGTGTTTTTTCTCAAGCAATAAAGGTGAAATATCTTAGATTTGCTGCACTTAGCAGCAAGTTACATTTGATGTATTTCCTGCAGGAATTATTCTACCTCGGTAATTATACCTTCCTATCAAATCCTTATTTAATGGGATATAAAAGAAGGTTTTTTTGGTCACAGTATGATACTTTCTCTCAGGGCATTCTAATTTTGTGGCACAGTAGGGATTTTATATCTAGTCTTGCAAAAACTGATCTGGCATCTGTAGCTGTTAATGAGAAAAGGGCGAAAGTCAAAAGGTATTTTGCAAGAAAATGAAAAATTATAGAGACTATTGCATCTTATATGAAGTTAATTATTATAAGGACCTAAAATAGTCAAGAACATTATACTGGTATAATAACACGAGGAATGCTAAACATGCACAAGGCCGGCATTAGAATCTTAGAACTTCAATATACTTTGACAGTTGACACTTTGCCATCATTATAGTTAACTGAATTTTGTATGATTGTACAGATCAGGCTGCTCTTGAGACTGAAGCTAGAATTTCTCCTTTGCTATCTGAGAAGAGAAAGTTATTTAATGACTTGCTGACTGCCAACGGTAGCTACATTCTGCTGGCTGTCTTGATTGCTTCCTTGTTATTACCCTCCTTCTTTTAGATGTGGATGGCATACTTTGGCCTAAACTTACCTCACCTCTAATCTGATAATTACTTGTAGGGAATGTGAAGATATTTTGCCGCGCAAGGCCACTTTTTGAAGACGAAGGTCCCTCTGCTGTGGAGTTTCCAGACGACGTTACACTCCGTATAAATACTGGGGTTGATAGTCTCTGCAATTCGAAGAAGGATTTTGAATTTGACAGGGTTTATGGACCTCATGTTGGACAAGGTGATTCTTGTGCTGTTGGTTTAGTTCTATGTCTCAGTTGATCATGGATCTCTACTAACTTATTGGCATGATTCATTGCAGCCGACCTTTTTACTGATATTCAGCCTTTTGTACAGTCCGCTTTTGATGGATATAATGTTTCCATATTTGCATATGGGCAGTCCTGCTCAGGGAAGACACACACCATGGTCTGTTCTGTCTCCCCCTTCTCCAATACCCGCACATGTTTATATGGTTACTCTTCCTATCCACCTGAATGTTATTATAAAATTATGAAGAATATTTAAATACTAGGATTTAATTCTAGTATTTTGCGATATCTTATATTCCAATTTAGATAGAATTTCGTGTATTTGGTAATTCATATTTTTTTTAGTATGCTAGTTTAATTAGATGTCCTTATTTTAGGTTGTCCTCTTGACATATTTGATTACTATCAATTTGATATTATATGTTGAGAATTTCACCCCATATAATTTTTGCATTGTTGAGTTTTTCTTTTGATCTGTAACCTTACACCATGCATGAAATCAAGTATGTTTTACCCTCACTGTCTGTAACACTATGCATCTTTATGTGCCGAACATGTACTTATCAATGTGTTCTGGAGTTTCAATGTTGATTATAATTTGTTTCCCTGATTGCTTCCATCTCCCTGCAGGAAGGATCTAGCCATGATCGTGGTTTATATGCTCGATCATTTGAGGAGCTCTTTGATTTATCTAACTCAGATGCAACTTCTATTTCTCGATATAGTTTCTCTGTCTCAGTATTTGAGGTTTATAATGAACAGGTTCGTTCTTTATATGAGTAGATACAAATTAGTTCCTTTGCCCTAATTCCTTATTAAAGTTCAAAATGGTTAATGTTGCATGTCTGTTTAAACTTTATGAATATCTTTCAGATGATGGATTTGCTTTCGGAACCTGGAGAAGCTCTACCAAATATCCGTATTGGATCATTGGATTATGTTGTGGAACTTGCCCAGAAAAAAGTTGAAAACCCAGTAGAGTTCTCTGGAGTTCTCAGAGCAGCATTTCTTAATCGAGGAACAGACATCTCAAGATTCAAAGTTTCTCATCTGTATGGTTACTGAGATTAATATCTATTTTGATGTTCATTCCCCTTTGTTTATGGAAAAATGTGCATATCAAGTTAGAAGCCAGGGCAGTCCTCCTGCACATGATGAGAAGCTCTTCAAATTTGCCATTAAACCTCAGAAGATGCATTAGCATTGCCCAGAATTTGTCTGGTTTGCTAATTGTATCACATACTTTGGATTGATGCCATGCTAACAAACACTGTTAAACAGCATCTGAATGGATTGGCCTTTTGAAAAATAGTTTAAGAAACTAGACAGACGCCAGTTAGGAGGTATCTTTACTGACCACAATGGTGTAATACCATGTGCACCAGAATCAAAATTCATTTAGTTGCAGAAAGGGCTATGTAAAGTACTATTGTACTCTATATTCCAAATGCATCAAATATCTTATAAGTGTGAAAAAAAATATTCGTCTTCTATTGCTAACTCATTTTTTCCCTGGAATATAATCTTCTCTGCAGTAAGACTTAACATAAACTATCTTTTGGAACAAAACTTGCCATGGTTCTCATTTGTTGTGTAAATTTTTTCTTATCTCCTTGGACATTTTACTAGGCCTTCATCCATATTATTCCCGGTTCACTTGAGTAATTTGATGTGCTTCTTTTGATATTTTTGTAGGATTGTCATGATCCATATATACTATAAGAATTTGATCACGGGTGAGAATGCATATAGCAAGCTTTCTCTTGTTGATTTGGCTGAAAGTGACAGTACAAGTGTACAGGAGGAAACTGGGGAACAAGCAACAGTGTTGTTGCATGTTTTGAGATCCCTCTCAGCGTAAGTAAAAGCCCATTTCATTACAATCTAACTATTTATATAATTTCTTTCTCAAACTGGAAACATTTCTTTTCCATCTCCAGTGAGTTGTGGTTAGGTAACTTCCAAAAATATACTCGAGAGCGAAACCATTTTGGTCATTCAACAGTAGCTCCGGCTCTTTATGTACTCTATTGTGGTCAACTGGTCATCTATCCAAGTGATATCCTTTGGCCCATTTTAGGTACTCTATCAGTCTATTGTGGTCATTCGTCCGTTTTCACATGAGTTTGGGGCCAAAATATACCAAATTGACAAAAAATTAAAAACCACAACAGAGTACCTATAATGAAGGGGGGCTATTAGCATTCCGAAATGGCGCTATCTCGCCTCGAGTATAATTTTCCCAGCTATGTTTGGAAGCTTTTCTTGTTACGATGTAACAGTGGAGTGCAGCTGCCATTTTAAACACAGAACTTTGATTCATTAGCTAGAAGTTTCTTTCTTCTTTCTTTTCTAAGGTCATCAGCATATGCACATGTTTTCTTTTATGTTTTGGTGCTTGAAAGTTTCATTCGGAGGGACATGAGTACTGTGACCTTTTGATGTTTAATATTGTGCTAATAATTATTATATCGTTGCCAATCACAAAGTATGACCACTACTACAATTATCATGTTTATCAATGAAAACAATTGCGTATAGGTAAAAAAAAAAGATGCTGCAACTTGGCAATGTGAAAACACAAAAAATATTCTACTGTGTTTTATGTTAACAAAAACAAACCTTTTCCTTTAATTGGGTTTAGGTAAGGACAAAAGAAGAATTGTTAACATTGCTGCTTACATTTGTTCTTTTATTCCATATTTCTCATAGCTAATGTTGTGCAGATTAGGTGATGTTTTGGCATCCATTACTTCCAAGAAGGATACTGTTCCATATCAGAACTCAGTTCTAACAGAAATCCTTGCTGATTCACTAGGTATTCCCAGGCATACAATTCATTTTATGCATCTCGTCATTCTTATTAATGTGTTTTTTGAAGTCAATACGTATACACGCATCTATTGGTGACTTCAAGTCCACTCCTCATTGCCCTTTGTTTCAATCTGGATAAATTGTCCTTTATGTTCACTTAACTATATTGAGTACTCCTTGAGATTCTACGTGACTGATTCTTTTATTCCCATGATGCTGCATACCATTCCTTTGTTCACCCGGAGTAGATTTGAGGCCATTAGCTAGTTCTCTGCTTTTCACTTCATTCCCCCGTTTATTTATTAATTTTCCAATGAACTCATGTTCCTGTATTTTTAGGTGGAACCTCAAAAACCTTGATGGTGGTTAATATATGCCCTAATGCATCTAATGTGTCTGAGACACTGTCATCCCTAAACTATTCTGCTAGAGCTCGAAATGCAATGCTGAGCCTTGGAAATCGAGACACAGTCAAGAAATGGAGAGATATTGTAAGTCTTTGGAGTTTGTTTATTGTCGTGAGCATATAGAATTTGGAAAGTACTACTCAATTGCAAGCATGCTTTACTGTTTAAGTCTGGCAGCTGGCAAAGAATATGTTAGTGAGTATGCTCATTACCTCTGATCTCTTGTTCTGGACTAGAATACTTAAGCGTGACATAAAGCATGCTCAGAGTGCGAAATATGTAGATGGCATTGGCTTTTCAAGTGATCTATCTTACCACTAGATTCCAACATTTTGCCATACAGCAATGAATTACTTCTGTATTGAAAGTAGTGTACCCAGAGATCAGAGTGCTGGCAGACTAATTTGTGTTGCTGACCAAAAGGAAAAACAACTTCAATGTTTGTTGAAGCAGTGCTTGCATGAAATTGAATCTTGATTATCTACATTCTGGCATCTGATTTGGCTAATCTACACATGAAGCACAAGGCAAGAAAGAGAAAACTCTCTTGAAAATTGAATACCCATTTGATTCTCACAGTGCACGAGCTATGCCAAACTTTCTTACAAAGACAAAGTTCAGTCTGGGATCACATCTCATCCTTTGTCAAAGGAGCATACACAAATTCGCCGCGCTAGGCGAATGGGTGTAGATAATCCTATAAGAGTGCTATCTCTGTCAATAAAATTCTCTAATAGCATATTGAAGCTTTATTCTTTCTAAAAGCAAGTTCAAAATCTAAATTTGTAAACATTATATTACCCATGCAGCCATGTACACATTAGAATTTTTTTTGGGTTCTCAGTATGTATGTTTTCTTAATTAAGGCACTGAAAGTTTCTATAGTCCTCTATTCAACATTTATCTTTGATACTTAAATAGTACACAGGTCTATCTATAAGTGAAATTCAAGATTCACTTATAAGGTGATGATAATTTGTTGAACTGAACTTAACTGCAATTCTCCTGGTAGGCAAATGATGCACGGAAAGAGTTGCTTGAAAAGGAAAAGGAAACTGGCGACCTGAAGTTAGAAGCATTGGAATTAAAACAAGCTTTAAATTGTTCAAATGATCAATGTGTTTTACTGTTCAGTGAAGTTCAGAAAGCCTGGAAAGTTTCATTCACTCTGCAAGCAGATTTGAAGGTTTGTAACATCATCTTTTTTGCTGTAGCCATCTCTTTCTGGATGTATTCCCAAGTGTGTACCACATCACTCTAATTTTCAATCATATGGGTATCTCCATAAATATGTGCAGGCAAGTAATTTTGTAGTTATTAAAGTAAGGTAAAACCGTTATATTCTAATGAACAAGAATATACCTTCTATTTGAGCCATGCATATAATTTGAAGTATACTCATGCAAATATCTTCGTGGTGACCACTTATCACTATTAATGATGACTCCTTATGTTGGAGTTTGAGCTACTGTAACAAGCCAAGAACTAATTGGCCAGTTACTTTTCCCTGTCTAACAGTTGACCAAAGTTCTTGTCATGTCTCACAGGAGGTGAATGTAATGCTTACAGATAACCTTGAGATAGAGAAAGACCAGAATGCTCAACTTAGAAACCAAGTTGCTCAACTGTTAGAGGCGGAGCAGAGCCAGAGGTTGCAAATACAACAGAGAGACTCAACAATTCAAATGTTACAGGTAAGTGTTGAACATTACCACTTTTAGGCACTTCAGGCAACAGTAAACTACATGTCCTGTTTTTCTTAAACTGTCGCCCTTACCAAGCTTTCTTGTCATCAAAGACTATGCCTCACAGGATCTAATAAGACAAAAAACAGAGAAGAGAAAGATTTCGGAAAAGAAAAAGAGAGACAGAATAAAGAAGTAAAAACTGAGCAGCTAGAGATAGAAAAGAGAGGAGAGAGAAAAAAAGAGAAAGAAGCGAATAGTTTTCATGATAATCGCTTGAGAATCTGGTTAATTTTCTGCCACTTAATACTAGAAGATAGGAATAGAGCTCCTGATGGATTTATTCCTTAGTTTGACTATTGTTAATTCATATATTATTTTAAAATATTTATGTGTTATGCTTTCTGTGTAGATATTCCTGTTAACTTTTGTTCCTTTCTCCATGCTTATTTCTGGTAGAGCTGCTGTATCTGTATAACATAGAAAAGTTATAGCAATCAAGTCACTAGAGTTGGTAACGTCATCAATTATATTTCTGTCTTCTGATTAGCATCCTTCTTTAAAACAAAGCAAGAATCTTTCACCATTGGTCCCCTCTTGATTGCATAATTATATTGATGTACATATATGAATACCAGCAACATGTAAGGTTGACAAACATTTTCCTGCATTCTGCATCCATTAAATTTATGATTGTAAAGTTTATTGTTATCTATAGTTATGCAAGTTGTAATGTGATTACAAGCATTATAGCTCATTTGTTTCCTTTTTAAGAGAGAACCTTCTTATAGAGTCCAAGTGTTAAGTATGTCTGTTTAGGACAAATTGGAGAATGTGGAAGAAAAATGAAGTACTTCACTATTTTCCATTTGAAGGAGTAAGCGTTAGATAATTTTTTTTTGTTGGTTAGGATAAATTGGAGAACGTCGAATCAAGGTTGAGGGAAGCTATTGTTTCCGAAGAGACTAAATTTCCAAATGGTTATGGTTCGTATTCCAAAGAGCAAACAACTGTCAATACCCCAGGAGACTGTATAGGTTCTGCTGCAGCTATTAAGAGACTTGAGGTGGAACTCAAGAAGCGGGATGCCCTCATTGAGGTATTTCTTTTTTATATTCTTATAAGTTTAACTGAGAAACACTTTGCGTAAGTACTTTTGTGGAACCTTTCATCAGAAATAGATTGAGATGGTTTATT
Source organism: Plantago coronopus (assembly GCA_036897195.1). NCBI lineage: Eukaryota > Viridiplantae > Streptophyta > Magnoliopsida > Lamiales > Plantaginaceae > Plantago > Plantago coronopus. The sequence continues at coordinate 10,924 of JAYMSL010000948.1, forward strand.
TTGTTGTATCAGGCCCATCATAACGATTTTATGCTAACATGTTTAAAGAACATAAAATCTTCAAATGTTGTCTAATAGATAACAGTGTCCTGTGTTTTCGGCTTTTCGCAACAGAAGATTGTCTTTAACATAGTTTTTGAAAAATAAAAAGTTCATTTGTTTATCTCTCCCCCCCGCAGAGATTGCATGAAGAGAATGAGAAGTTATTCGACAGATTGACTGAGAAAGCTTCTTCGACTGGATCACCTCAGGTTCTGTTGTCATTCTTTACTCCATCTGAATCATCCAGCATCATATGTCAAAGTAATTTTCGGGTATCATGCTGACATATATTGGTCCTTTTCTTCAGATCTCTAGCCCATCTTCCAGAGGACCACCCTTTCAGTCTCTAGAATTTGCAAGGTTTTCATACTGATCTAGAAAATGAGCTATTTTGGTTTCACTTTTAATCATTTTTGCAGACCGTTCTATTTCTTAACAGAACCATGGTACCGCTCCACAACATGCTCACCGTTTTTCCAATTTTCCTTGATAGGAATGACTCAAATGCCAAAGGACGGCCTAATGATGTCATTTTGTCACCCTTAGCATCTGCAAAGACAGATAGCACAATTGCCTTGGTCAAAACTGGAGTTGATAATAATGGCAAAAGTACACCTGCTGGTGAATATCTTACTTCTGCCTTGAATGATTTTGATCCAGAACAATATGACAGTCTTGCTGCCATATCAGATGGAGCTAACAAACTTCTGATGCTGGTGAGGATATGGTTATTTTCTGGGTGTTATTGCTCTAGAACACTTCCACTGTTAATTTTAAGGTGCTACTTAATACCCATGCCTTCCATGCATGTGCTTAGTTTTGTTAGTTTACTGGGGATTGTCTGTGGTTGTTTACTTATCGGAAAAACATTGTTCTCAACTGTACATGTTAGAGTAATAATCTTATTTTCCATTGTGGTTTGGGAGTTTTAGTTAAAACTTCAAACCTTATGGGCTTATGGCATAATATTAGGTTGATATGATACTGCTTGCTGAATTTATTACATAAATAATTAATCTAAGAATGTGAATTAGCGAGAGGATGCCAATGCTTGGGCTAGTTGTTTTGTTACTCTTTACATGACAAGAGCTCCCGTACTCAAAAGTCCCCTTACACAGAGGACCATGCGTCAATATTGACATGAGTTGGGGGTCATTTACATCATGAGATAGTTTGCTGAAGTTATCATGATATACGGCTAGAATCTTTTACGCGTAGTTAAAAGACGGTGAACGATCGTGACATGGAATGAACGGAGAAGGATAGCATGCGTATAAATGGAATGCTCCAGGCGTATTTGAATTTATTGTTACTTGTCATATTTTGGCCTCACCTTAGGTGAACGGCGAGACTCTTATAGTGCCCTTGCTTTATGTTTTATATTCCCTTTGCATTCAGCTGTAATATGTAATCGAAGGTCATTCAAAGCAATTGGGCGTGTATGTGTTTTCTTGTTCTTTTTAATCCATATTATTATCTCTTCTGAACATTGTTGTTTTTGCTGTGTGGCAGGTTTTGGCAGCAGTTATAAAAGCAGGTGCTTCTAGGGAGCACGAAATACTTGCTGAAATAAGGGATGCTGTTTTTTCTTTTATTCGCAAAATGGAACCAAAGAGAGTGATGGATACCATGCTTATTTCACGGGTTAGGATTCTGTACATACGCTCCCTGCTTGCTCGGTCGCCAGAGTTGCAGTCTATTAAGGTACTGAAAATATGGTTGCTCGTTCCTTTCCCATTTTGGCTAATAAGTAATAGAATAAAAGATATTTAATATTTGTGAAATGGATCCTTGATATTTTCTTGAAAGATATTTCTATGATACTATTAACGGGAGATATATGGGGAGTGTATCGCAACAACTCAGACAGACAAGAGACTAGACTACTATAGTCGGTCAAAGGGTTACTTGCAGCCCCATTATAGTAAACAAACCAAAAAAAGTTACCGATGAATTTTCAATTCGGGCTAGCAACATCCTCAAAACATCCATTGTTTTTCTCTATTCAAATTCTCTAAACCACACAGCCTGGGATAGGATTCCATTATCATTCAAATTCCTTCTCCATGCCCTCACCAAATCAACCACTTTGCTCTGCATTGACCAAGACAAATTACGAATCCCCAAGATTTGCATTAACCACTTTGCTCTTCATTACACATGAAACACCACTCCAAGACATACCACTTCGCCATAAATTATCAGTGGTTAACACCCTTTCCGAACTCTACTGTCCATAAAAAAATGCCACCCAGAGTGAGTAATTTACTTCTCCATATAATTTTCCATGGAAAATTTAATGCTTAGGAAACCCCAAGGATTTAAATAACTCTTTACCGTGAACACTCCATCTTTTGTTAGAGTTCATCTGCTTCTATCTAATTCTCCATAGGTAGCAAAAATACTCTGACGAAATGATTCTTGGAATTGATTACGTAATGGCTGATGTTAGAGCGATATGATGTCTCTCGTATATTGACAAATAAGATCGAAGCTTTCATATACTACACTAACTATGTTCCTCTTGTATCAGGTTTCTCCTGTTGAACGCTTTCTTGAGAAGCCTAACCGTGGACGGAGTAGGGGGTCCAGCCGGGGAAACAGTCCAGGAAGATCTCCTGTTCGACGTGAATCTGGCACATGGAACACATTAATTGATGAACACTTTCAAGGATTCAAAGTAAACATTAAACCGGAAAAGAAGTCAAAGTTGTCATCTGTAGTTCTGAAGATTCGCGGTATCGATGAGGTAGCTTAATGCTGCTTGCCCTGGGCACACTGAACTTATATGGTTCTTTTACACATAATTTAAACGTACTTTTCTTTATCCTTTTATTTCAAAATAAAGAAAGAAAGTAGAGAATAAAAGAAAGTTTCTCTATAGATCCATGATATTCATCTTTTTTCTACCCGCATTGAGTATTATGTGTGCCTCATGAGTGCTACCCTAAGTGGTTTTTGTAAATTGTACTCTAGTGTTCCAGCATTTTAAATTTAAAACATTGAGCTTGAAGTTACTCAGTATGGCTTCAGGACGCATGGAGACAACATGTTACTGGTGGAAAACTTCGAGAGATCACCGAGGAGGCAAAAAATTTTGCGGTAGGAAACAAAGCTCTTGCAGCCCTTTTTGTTCATACTCCGGCGGGGGAGCTCCAGCGTCAAATCAGACACTGGCTTGCAGAGAACTTTGATTTTCTTTCTGTTGCGGATAATACGAGACCTGGAGCTACAGGACAGCTGGAACTTCTCTCTACTGCAATTATGGATGGTTGGATGTCTGGACTTGGTGCTGCCCATCTTCCTCATACTGATGCACTGGGCCAGGTGTTATCCGAGTATGCAAGGCGTGTTTATGCATCCCAACTGCAGCATTTAAGGGTATGTTAATGCCTTAGTTTGCTTGCTCTGTTTTGTACATTTGTACCCAGTGAGTTGTAATGTTGTATGCTTCTTACATGCAATATCCCCGGGGGGGGAGTATATGGTGTTTCTTTTACGTGAACTGCATTCATACTAATATGTACAACAATATTGGTTCATCAGGACATTGCAAGTACTTTGGCAACTGAAGTGGCAGGAGACTCGGTACAAGTAGCTAAGCTACGCTCAGCTCTCGAGTCTGTTGATCACAAGAGAAGAAAGGTTTGTATTACAGGCAGTGGCTTTTGTTCCTCTTCTTTGCTAACATGGCAGCCATATATTACCGTGGTCTGTGTGCAACTGAATCCACTATTGCATGTCGTACCCAGTTACCTTGGTGTGTCATATAACTATCAGTTTGTATTAATTGTTTTTACTGTAGCACCTATATGAATCAATAACAAAATAACATGTGCAGCTGTAGATATTTCTATTTCCACGAAATATACTTAAATTCTGGGTTTGTACTATCAGATATTGCAGCAAATAAGAAGTGATGCTTCTGTGTTGAATTTGGAAGATGGCGCTACACCTATTCGAAATCCTTCTACTGCAGCTGAGGATGCAAGATTGGCTTCACTAATTTCCCTTGATGGCATATTGAAGCAAGTCAAGGTTTTTCATCTTTCTATGTGATATGTTTTTCGTTGCTGCTAGAATGGGAACATGATTAAGGGATTCAATTGCATTTCGTCTTTTCAACAGGATATTATGAGGCAAACCTCTGTGAGTTTTCTTACTAAGAGCAAGAAGAGATTGCTGCTTGCCTCTTTGGATGAACTTGCAGGACGAATGTCCTCTTTACTTGAAATTGATCATTCATGTGCTCATAAGCAAATTGCTGAAGCTTGTCTTGCTGTTGAGGTATGGAGATAATTACATGTAATCTGGGATTATGTATAGTATTGCTCCATCCTTTTGGCTTATACTGCTAGTTACTGTGATAAATAGTAAAATCTAAGCTACAATCATCAAATTTCAAAACACACCTTTTGTGATCTGGTGCAATTTGTATTCTTCTTTAATAAGGTTATACTAGATCGTGTTTTGTATTATGGCATAAGTTGGTCCTGTCTATGTATCTACTTGAACATGGCTGAGCCTCATATATTGTGTTTATTTTTCTTGCGGCTATTCACCACTCCAGGTTTGATTTCTTCTTTAAGTTATGTGCTTAACATATTTGCTGTTTTTACTGCAATGCAGTCAACTTCTGAAGAGGAAGATAAAATGCTGGGAGACACAACACACGGTGCTGAAACTGATGTAGCTCAATGGAATGTTTTGCAATTCAACACAGGCGCCACAGCCCCATTCATCATAAAATGTGGGGCCAACTCGAATTCTGAACTGGTCATTAAAGCGGATGCAAGAGTTCAGGAACCTAAAGGTGGTGAAATAGTTAGAGTTGTTCCAAGACCCAGTGTTCTAGAGAACATGAGTCTTGAGGGTATGAGAGAGGTATTCGCACCACTCCCTGAGGCGCTATGTTTGCTTGCTCTTGCTAGGACTGCAGACGGAACTCGTGCTAGGTATTCTAGACTGTACAGAACTTTGGCCATGAAGGTTCCTGCCCTAAGGGACCTGGTTGGTGAACTTGAGAAAGGGGGTGTACTGAAGGATGTCAAATCATGAAAACTGAATCACAGAAACGAGAATAACTGTACATCTCCATTACGATGCTGTTCTCTTGACAGCTTTTGTTTAGCTGTCACTGTAGATTCTGTGGAGGATTGAAACTGTGTTTTGTTTTGCAAGTGTTGTATTATTCGGTTTCCATGAGCGAGTGTACATTGATTTTCCATTTTCGCGGTGTAAACCGGCTAAATGTAAATACCGTTTTGTAAAACATAGAACCCCAGTTCAGATTCTGGCAGCAATTGGCAGTGAAACCCCTGCCCTTCTTCTCGTGTTTCTTGTGACTAAACTACATTAGTAACCTTTATTCAGTTTGGAGTCTTATTTAGTAGATTATGAAGAACGTATTAGGGTATTAGAGTCTGTTTGATTCAGTTGAGAAGTGAACTACAATTTGAATTAATCAAACATGAATTGAACTGAATTACCTGGATTGAACTGAATGAAATTGAATTTAAGTGTAAAACACAGACCCTTAGTCCTTGGGAATTCTTTGCAGTTAATCTAGAACAAGCTCTTGAAAGTTAAATTTCTGTTAAAAATTGCTTCATTTTCTTTTAAATTTAGTTGTCATGATTATTGACATGTAATGTGTGCTCAATGGAATTGATTAGTCACCTTATAAGCTATAAGCTGGTTTCAAGTTATTTAAAAATAATTTATTTAATGATAGTTACATTAGTTGGTTTCAATTTATTTGAGAATATTGTGTTTGGTGACCTTTAGATTCAACTGATTGATTTGAAAAAAAATAAGATACCTGATTAACTATATGTCGTTTTATCATTTATTACTATTACTTAATTTATCAGTTTTTTTTTGTATAAACATACATTTAAACTATAAATTATGATTACTTGTGAGACTACAAACCGTTAGAGTAAAGATTAGTGAGAGATGAATGAACTGACGTTTATAAATAAAATGTGAATGTCAGTACTTAAATGTATTTTCTTATCATATTAAGAACCTATGATATATTTATATTCTTAATTAGACCACTAATGTTTTTATGTTTCGTTAAATTCACCTTAAACTTAGTTTGTTAAGTTCAAATAAATAAGATTCTGTTTTTTTAACTGAAGATTTCATAACTAAACTAAATGGATTTAAAGTGAATTATAAATTTGAACTAATCAAATATATACTGATCTGAATTGAATGAATCTGAACTTAAAATTGAAAAGAATGTAACATCTAGTTCCGTATAAATTCATTCCATTCGATTAATCAGAATAGTTGAAATTTACTGAGTATAATTAAGATTAAGTAAATGATGTTTATTATAGTATATTTCAAAGAGACTTCACCTCGAAAATAAGAAGAAAAGAAAATAAATAAATAAAAAGAGTACAAAACAAATAGAGTTCATTTCTTCTGCCAATCGTCCAATTCTGTTTCTTCTTCTTCTTCTTCTTCTTCTTCTTCTTCCTATCTCTGATGGAAAGTCCAAAACGACAACGTTTGTTAACTCTAGAATCCATCAACTGTGAATCGTAAGGTTTCCTTGCTTCTCCACTCTTTATCTCTGCATGTATACTCATTGTTTTTACTTTCTTCAACTTGTTAATTTACACTGTAATTAATTTCTTCGAAATTGGCTTCCATCGATCTGCTTACGTTTCGGCAAAAGTCTCTATTTTGATTTCAATGCTTTGTACCTATAACCTACTCTTGATTAATGAAACTGGTTGATTGGAAACTGTTAGGATTAGGCTGATCAAGTGTGAATTGCTATCTTTCTTTGCTGAAATATTGCATCTGTTTTCAGCTCACATCAACAGGTTTCATCTCAGAAGAACCCTAAATGGAAAGCAGAAGAAAACAAGCTCCTAATCCAGGCCTACTTAAACGCCAGAAAGGATCCTTCTGATGATCACAAGCACAAGGAGGATGCTTTCTGGTTAAGAGTGGCCGAATACTACGATGCTTATCGCAACGATCTCAAGCCCCGAACTAAGCAGGGTGTAAAGAAACGATGGTACTTGGTAAATGCCCAAATCAGCAGGTTTGCGGTGGCGTATTCGCGTGCCACTAGCCAGAAGAGTATTGATCAGACGGAAGGTGATGTTATGAGGATGGCTCATTTCATGTACGAGGCGGAGGTTGGGGATTCGTTCAGTTTGGAGTATGCTTGGTGTATGGTGAAGGATAATCCGAAATGGAAGCCGACTACAGCTGCTGGAAGGGTTGCGAAGAGGGCGAAACTTAACCAGGAGGAGCTGAATTGCTCGTCGTCTTCCAATAAGGATGTGCCGAGTAGCTGTAAGGTGGATGAGGGGATGGAGAATCCGGAAGTGGTTGTGGTTCCGATTGATTTTGGGAGTGATGATAGGTTGGATGAGGGCAAGGAGACGGTGAGTAAGGAGGATGTGACGAACAAGCTTCTTGAAGTGCATTTGGCACTGTCTCGGAAACTGGATGAGGCTAATAAGAGTAACGAAGAGAGGATTCAATTCAAGAAGGAGAAGGAGCTTTTGAAGCTGTTGAAAAGGGAGGCTGAGCTCTCGGATATTGAAAGGGCTATTCTTGAGAAGTACAAAAGAGAGCTGGGGTATGCTTGATTGATATGGTTGTAGGAAAGAGTTGCAGCTTGTGAGTTGTGAGTTCTGTTATTAGTTACTAGTACTAATGTAATTGCAGTTGTTTAACTAATAGATGCCACTTAAATGAATGCTTGGAACCTGTGTTAATACTGCATTATGGAAAATTTGTGGGCAGACATACTTGCAGACTCTGGGAGGAAGAAATTGGACTAAATGATGATAGCGCAGGGTAAATAGCGAATTTGAATCGCTCTGTGAGGCGATTATCCATGAATGGCACTATCAGAACCTCATTGTAAAACACCATCAAATTCGCATGCTGAAGCTTGATAATCCTTCTGATGAAGGAACGCAATATAGTAGTTAAGTGGATGGCTGAAATTTTCTTGAGAAGTGCTAAGATGAAGAAAACTGCCTTCCTCCTGTAACTCCAAAAAATTAACCTCACTGTAATCTCATCCCTAGTCTAGCAATTACGTCTCCTAGCTCATTTCCGCTTCGACCGATCCATCAGAACTCAATAGTCCATGACATTGTGATTGTAGTAATCATCTGCACTCATCAATAAGCTGCCCTTTCCACTCAATTTATAGGAATCCAGTTACTCCTCATCTCTATTATTCACCTCGAGAAAGTATCATTGTATCACCGATGTAATCACACACCTCTAATTCTCAAGTGTTAATCGGTACTCTTCGCATTTTTACAGTGAAAGTATACAATCAGTTAGGCCTGTACACGAGTCGAGTCGAGCATTACCTGGCTCGAGCTCGGCTCGTGAGGGAACTCGAGCTCGATTTTAGGCTCGAGATCGAACTCGAGTTCGAAAATTCGAGTTCCGAGTCGAATTTTTTTCGAGCGAGTTTCGAGCCGAGCTCGCTCGTGTACAGCCCTACAATCAGTACAATTAACTCCGACTTTTTTAACTAATCGAGGTGAATCGGGATCGAACTTGAACATCTACTTAAAAATTTGGATCTAAGATTACTTGATAAGTTAGCCCATTGGCCCAAAGTTAAACTGTTCAAAACTCATTTCTT
>JAYMSL010000949.1:0-19595 GCA_036897195.1 Plantago coronopus
TCAAAAACTTGATATTTGGACTAGAATGTAATTGATTTTTTACTGAGGTTTAAAATGTAATTAATCTTCCTACGGAGGTACTAAAATTCAATGCACCCTAGTTTTTTTTACTGCAAATACTATTTTTTTTAGAACGAGTAAATACTATTTAAGTCTTCATAATAAAGTTTTGTTTTTAATTTTTAAAAAAAGGACTGGACGACCGGCCAGAATGTTAATCTGGCCGGTCGGCCAGTCCAAATTTGAACTGGCAATCTGGCGGGCCAGACCAAATATGAAGAATCCTTCATATTTGGGCTGGCCGGTCGGCCAGATCGTTAATCTGGCCAGCTGGCCAGTCCAAATATGAATGATCTTCATATTTGGACTGGCCGACAGGCCTGTTTATTTCTTCTTTAAAAAAAAAATTTAAATCAAACCTTATCATAATTAATGTACAGGTAATCCTCCTAATTACCATAATTATTGAACTAATATTAATTCTTAATTGGTAATTACCCTAATTGGTAATTATTAGTAATTGCCCATAAATTTTGTTATTTAATTATCAGTTAAATGAATATAAGTATCTAATGGCCTAATATATATGATTAATAGATTAGATGACACATAAATAGTAACAAGAAAGAATGGTAATGGTAATTAAGTTAAATAGTAATTAAACATTTATGGGCATTTAAATATCGTATTAGAAAGATAGTTAGGGAAGAAATAAAAAATAATGGTATTAGAAGTTTTGTACATCATTAAAGATATTTTTATTAAATTGTAAAGTTTAGGACCTTTTTGCAATATACTAAATATGTGTTAATATTTGTTCTGAAAATATTATAACTTGTTCTGTACATAACAATACCTAATTTTTTTTTTGCAAACATGGATGAGTTTGGGGCATTTGCTAATTAAATAGTAACGAGGTGTTTGATGACAATTAAAGCTAACACACGGGTCATCTTTGTAATTAACACAAGAGAATAAGAGTAATCAGATTACACAGTTGAACAAATTTATCCATTTTAGAAAAGCAACAAGACGAAGCAATCAGAGAAGAAGAGACCAGCGCAGCAAAAACTGTAAACCCGAAAAAAGCCACCATTATTGGCTCCTCCTCCTTCACCAACTCTCTCATCATCATTCTCACAGCTCGATTCTCTTGGCTCTTCTAATTCTTCCATATCCACCTCAACAGATCTACTCACTTTATTCATTTTCTCCTGTGTTTTCTTATCGATCTTGCCGACAAGGTGAGTTTGTCAATTGCATTGGATCTTTTGGTATTCATGCTCAATATTAACTATAGTTGTAGTTTGTCAGCTTTTCTGGTCATTATTTTGATTCATGGCTGCCTGTATCGTCTTATTAATTTGAATTCTGTTCATTTCGATGTCATCTTAAGGATTATGCTCTATGCTGTGCTGTGAAGTTCGTACTGTCATTTCCTAATGCTAAATATTTTTGTGATTGATTGTTTTTTACGTTTTGTTTCAGTGTCTTATAACTCCCTCGTTTTGGGGGTTAGGGTTTTTATGAGCTCCTGAGGGAATTCTTCATCCCGCCGTAGGCTGTAACACTTCAAGTTTTTGCCAGAGAGAACGAGGAGAATTTGATCTTCTAGAGTCTCATCAGGTTGGGTTACCCGTGTTACAATTGCAGCTCGTGTTTTGTCTCGTCCACGAGGCTTTTGATATCTAATAGTGGCTACTTGTGCTCTCAGGTTGTGTCAGCAGTGTGAAATTTTGCTGAGCTATCCTTTTCTGTTGGGCTGCAAATGGGGCCGATATTCTACATTCTGATAGCATTGCCTTGCACAATTGGAGCAATGGCATTGGCGATCATTCACATATACAGACATCTCTTGAACTATACGGAACCCGTGTTTCAGAGATACATTGTCCGGATTGTCTTTATGGTTCCTGTGAGTATTTACTTTCCAATCGCGGGACTCCTTTAAATGTTTAAACCACTTGTTCAATTATGCTCTGTTTAAACATTTGTTGCCCTCCTGTGATTACTGGTGATGCCCTCTGAGCATTAATATGCAGTTGTTTGCTTTCTTTGATTTGTTTAGAACTGCTTAATAAGACTGGCAGTTGTTTGAAAGTGTAGAGGTTCTGGGTGTTTCGTTTATAATGCAATAATGTGGTGTATGTTAACTATCCACAAATTCTATTGGGGTTAGAGATTGGACTATCTAAGCTGCCATTGCATCTTTGTGTTTCTGGGGCCAGAAATATTGCATCCGGCATCAGCCAAAATATTATGGACATTGTAGCAGTGAGATCTTCTTTGAATGCTATTACCACTTCCACTTGTCAATTTATGCTTTGTGTTTAAACATTTGGTGCCATCCTGGGAGTTCCTTGATGGACTAAACATGGTCCAAGTGCAAAATATGCTAAAATACAATTAAGTGTTGCTATATGTCATGCTTTCTATCATGGTCCGGTTGGCTTCTTTTAGATTCTACCTTATTTCTTGATTCATTCATATAGTACTTTGATGAAGTCCAAAAAGTGCTATTGTTTGGTGAACTGTCGCAGAAAGTATTAAATACATCCGGACACTGTTTGGATCAAGATAAGCCCTGTTGTTTTTTCTTTCCAAAATTTGTTCCATACTTGTTAGAGGGATTTTACCAAAACCGCACTTTCATATTGCCGTACAAATCTTTTCAGATAGCATAACTTGCTCATATCTCTTACTTTGGATTAAAATCGATCCTGTTTTTCCCAAAATCTGATCACCTACTTGTTAGACGGATAATACCCAAAACCACACACTTACAGGTTACCGTACAAATCTTAGCACATTGCATAACTTGCTCATATCTCTTACTTTTGCACCCCCACTATATTGCTTCACACTTAATCACACGTAAGTCAATGTGAATCCACAAAAAGAAATAAAAACATCGAACACATTCATTTCAATCAAAATAGGTTCTTAATATCTGCTAAATCTGTACTTGTAGGATCCATTAGTAAAAATTTTAATTGTTGATGTGAGATTATATTGATGACATCTAAAACTCGTCTAATAATTTCATGTATGTCAGTTCAGAGTCTCTTGTTGGCACGTTACTAAATATGTCACCTTTACTTATGTTTGCACTATATGCTTGTCATGTTCCCGTTTAAAATTTCTCCTGACCATTATGGATTGATTATTTTACAGGTTTATGCGTTGATGTCTTTCTTGTCCCTGGTCCTAAACAAACATGCAATCTACTTCAATTCAATCAGAGAAATGTAAGTATGGCTATGCCACTCGAGTTTACAGATTACAAGTTAAAGATGCTCTTTTGTTGATCTATTCTATTACGCTATATGAGTATATGACATTCTTGTAACATAGTTTCAAAGACAATAATGAGAGACGGCTAGCATCTTTAATCATCTCTTAGTTTCATTGATAATGTTTCATAGTGTTAACTGTTTAAAAGCACCATTTCCCTTCTATTCCATGCATTTTGCTCATACCTTACAACAGGCTATAAAACAGAGTATCATGATACATTTCTAGACTTTTTTTTCTTCTTTTGCTAAAGGAGTTACCTGGTGATTCAGCAGAATTTATCTGGTGATTTAGCATATCACTCTTCTAGATGACATGATTAGTACCTTGAAGTTTGGTTATTGTTACTTATTAGAACAAAATATATATCATGTTTGGATGTAATCCTTAGTACCTTGAAGTTTGGTTATTGTTACTTATTAGAACAAAATATATATCATGTTTGGATGTAATCCTTATTGCATAGATTACTGTGCAGTTAAATTGATTTTGCTTGCCTGTGATCGGCATGCATTAAGAGTTGAGACATTTATTGTGCTCTCCAGTGACTGTTTCCACTATCAATTTGGAACATAATGCCAATTTTAAATTCACAAACAGTGAGTGATTATATCTTCACACATTTAATGGTTTGATCTACTTATCTTTGTAGATATGAAGCTTGGGTCATTTATAATTTCCTATCACTGTGCCTGGCATGGGTCGGTGGTCCAGGAGCTGTTGTTTTAAGCTTGTCTGGCAAAATTTTAAAGCCAAATTGGTGTCTGATGACATGTTGCTTTCCCCCAATGCCGTTAGATGGGTGAGTCTTCTATACCTGATCATGACTTCTATATTAGAGAATCTATCAGTCAGCTTGGTCTGTTGTTCGACTTGGTTTATCATGATCTTAGAACTGAAAGTCAATCTTCATTTTATTATTGGAGTGTGATTGATGGCTTTTATGATGTCTGCTATCAAGTTTGTGTTAAAAATGGGGCTAGATTCGACCTTTTCTTATGGTGGTGCAACAGAGACTCTCTATGGTGAATACCTATTGGCACGTAGTGGAATATTTTCACTGTAATGCAAATGATTGGATAAGGATAAAAGTGGGGATTGGGCATATCACATTTTCACCGTTCAGTACATACCATTGGCCTAGTACTTTGTGATATAATTCTTGACCAAGTCTTTTCTTCCAGGGTACAGAAATTCCTTGATTATATCACGCCAGACAGTTCTCAAACTTTTTCTTTTTCCTGTAAACGTGATTACTTTGTGATGCATGTTGTACCATTCTCATGATTAACTCGCTTAGTTAATCATGTTGTACCATTCTCATGATTAACTCGCTTAGTTAATCATGTTGTACCATTCTCATGAGCAGTTGTAGAGCCTATACAAGTATTTTATGGATAACACTTAACTATGTTTTTCCTCATTTTGTGGATACTTTGCTTTGATGCTGAATGTATACTTGCGTATTTACTTATTGATCTGTTTATTGCTGTAACATCTTAAAGAAACCGTTAGTTTTTGTCCTAATGCTCTCCTATCTCCCAACCAAAAAAAAAAAAAGAACGAAAGAAAGAAAGAAACGAAAAGAAAAAGGCAAAAGGCGATACCTTACTACTTTTTATGCTGTGCAGGCGTTTTATCAGATGGTGCAAACAGGGTTGCTTGCAGTTTGTTATCCTCAAGCCTATTCTAGCTGTAGTTACTATTATACTCTACGCAAAAGGAAAATATGAAGATGGGAATTTCAACCCAATGCAGTCCTATCTGTACCTCACCATTATCTACACTTTCTCCTACTCAGCTGCACTATATGCGCTGGCGTTGTTTTATATGGCTTGCCGAGATCTGCTTCAACCATTCAATCCAGTTCCAAAGTTTATTATAATCAAATCTGTGGTTTTCCTTACATACTGGCAGGTATGATATTGGTCATAAATCAAAATTACTTGAATAAGTGACCTGCAATAATTGGAGCACTGTTAGATATTTTGGCTATTGCCCTCTAAGTCGATGGAACATATGTGATTGCTCTGTCAAGGTTCCCCAGCCATATACTGTTTCTAGATAATCCTTATATCTCCAGATTACATGTTATGTTCGTACTTGCCTTCTTGTGTTGGTTTGATTGCTCTTTTTGTGCTGAATGAAACCAGAATCTCATAAACTGATTTTTTAGCTTCTCATTGGCGAGAATCCCCGGATGGTTGATCTTTTGCTTAAAATAAATCCTTGTTCTACCCTGTTTTTGGAATACTGTGCAACCTATACATGGTGTTCATACCGCGTCTTGTCATTCCCATGGCATTTAATAGCTGTTTCATAAATGAATTAAACATTAACCCTATCTCTTAAGATATTCCCTGCTCCTACTGTATTAAGAAGTATGAGCTCTTTTATGTGAGCTGTATTGATACTCTGCAGTAAGGGCAAGTATTGTAACACTTGGCCGATCAATATTTATTAAAATCTTTTGTTCAAGAAATTGGACAAAGAAGTATCCATTTTAGGATTTCATATAGCTCGTATGGCCACACTTCTGAGAATGCGTAATTACTTTTTTCTCTTGAAGGGTGTTTTGGTGTTTCTTGCTGCCAAGTCTGGATTTATAAGAGATACAGAGCAGGCTGCTGAATTCCAAAATTTCATAATTTGTGTTGAGATGCTTATTGCTGCCGCTGGTCACTTCTATGCTTTTCCTTACAAGGAGTATGCTGGTGCAAATATTGGTACAACTCGCGGCTTTACTGCAAGCCTTGCTCATGCTCTAAAGTTGAATGATTTCTACCATGATACTGTTCACCAGGTAAAGAGTAATATGAACTTTATTTACTCTGAATTCATTCTTCAGATTAAGCCAATAGTCTTAGATCTCTTTGGTGAAATTTTACCCTAGAGGCCTACTGCCTTAAATCCCATATTGGTCAGCGTACTATGAGTTTGAAGATACATTTAAGTAGTTGTTGTGTTGGGTGTCACCCCACACACCTGGTAGGGGATTGGATGTCTCCTCAAACTCGTGGTTTACTAAGAGACTGAGGCTAACTGCAAGACTAGGGTCTTTGATATTGTTGCTTCTATATTCAAATGTGTATTCTTACTATCGGCATAATGAACTTTTTTGCAGTTTGCACCGACCTATCATGATTATGTTCTATACAACCATAGCGAGAGTGATGATGGGGCGACCAAGTACAGAACACGTACTTTTGTCCCAACAGGCCCCGAAATGGACACAGTAAGAAGAAACAAGCACATGTTTGCTAACAAGTTAGAGGACATACAGTTATCCAGCCTATCGTCTTCAGCAAGTACCTCTCCCCATAATTCTGGTCTCATACAAGATCATGCAAAATCAGAGGCCATGAACTCATCGCTGCTCATGAATTCCGCCAATACTGCTGCTTTGCCATACGACCTCTCTCTCATTGACATAGACATGTCTAATCTTTCAGAAGTTCCTCCAGCTGCAGCTAGTGAATCTGGAGCAAGGTGACAGTTATAGAAGTTGTAGTAGAGATGCACTGGATATCACGCGTGTTTGTTGTGCTTTCCTAGACATCAGATCCTTCATGTGGCTAGAACCACTGAGGGTAAATTGTACATTTAGGTGACTGTTGCACATATTCTTATTCTACTATATTACCGGAGAAGAACTAACTGATGTGCTTTCGGAGCTTTAATTTGGTACTACAAGGAAGAAAATAGGAAAATCCCTGAAATCTGAATCATGCATTTGATTGTTGGTGTCGTATGTTAGGGGGTAATGCATAATCAACCTGCCTACGCGATTTTACAGAAGTGTTTTTTTATCTTTCACAAATTGTGGAAAGGATGTTTGTAGTATATTTTCTTGTCTTTTATTTGGCTTGAATCTGGGAACTTTCTTATATATTTGTTTTTCCCTGCTAAGCCACATACCAACATAAGCTCAAACACTTGAAAGCGTATTACCACTACGTCACCCTGATAATCCCTCATATCGCGTATCGCGACACTGTGTGCTAGGGTTTGAGAAAAATATTGTCTTAAAAAATAAAAATTCCACAATACTAGGACACTTGTCATCATCTTAAATAGGGTGTAAAAGTGGTGTAGTTATGCCACTAGTATTTTATAAACCCTGGTTCAGAACTTTGCTATATATTCGTTTTTTAATTGCTAAGCCACATACTAACATAAGGTGAGATAAAGGCTTGACATTTAAAAAATTTCAAAAATCTGTACTCAAATTGATTTGCTATCAGCACGTGTTGAAGAGTTGGAATGTATCACTCGAATATGATTTACCAGAAGGGTTGGATGCCCTTGCTGGTGGAAGCTAGGACTTGGTAATATAGCAATTCACCAACAAAGAATCTGGCCAAACCCGACTAGCTGTCCGTTTTTTCTTTATTTTTTTTAAAAAAAAAATTCCCGATGCAAGCAAAAACACGAACATGCTATTTCAACATTCAAAACCAACAAAAGAAAAAAAAAAAAAATCACTTTCCTAATTGTTTAGAACGACCACTTATAAGCGGTATTTTCGGAAAGACCACTCCGTATAGTTGGTGTTGATGGTAAAATAGTTGATTTATATTATCCAAGAGTTGATGTTCATAGTATAATAGTTGATGCATCGTAATAGTTGATGTTTATGGTAAAATGGTCGATCAACTGTAGTAAACTATTGATTTATTGTGAATAAATAATCTTTTTAGGTGGTCTTTTCGAAAAAGACAACTTTTCTTTTCGAAAAAAACCACTTTTGTTGGTCTCTCAATTTTTTTTTTATCAAATTTACATTATGCAGTTTATAAGCAGAAATGTTATTTGCCAAACCATTTTTGCTAAATGCCAAACCATTATATGATTTTGCAAAAAGCCTATAACTTTTGGAAAAAAATTTTCAAACTATATCCATATATTTTTTTATTTGACTTAAAATCCCCAACAACTTATTCCTAATATAAAATATGAAATAATACTATATAACACACTACTAAAAGGAAAAATTAAAATTTACAAAATTTGATCATCATGTCTATACAATTTGGTTAGTTCAACGATGATTTCTTCAATGAACAAGAATATGACGAGGTAAAATTTTAGTTTTTCTAACTATAATGCTTTTTAAATTAATATATTTTATTTATAGATAATTAAAAAATTTAAAAAGGAAACTGGGAGGCGCGCTGCTACCCCGGTTTCTTTTTTTTTTATCTATAAATAAAATATTTTAATTCCTGGACTGTACTTTTAATTTTTTAAAGTTTAGTTCGACGTATTTACGTAATTTTCAGTGTTATAGGACCGTTTTTATTTCAATTTAACGTATTTATGTAAGTTTTTCATGTTTTTAAATTTAACTCGAATTATAAGATGTTTTGAGATTTAAACACACAAAAGATTGCATGAATTCGTGACCCATCACCAATCCATCACGAATCGTGTTAATGTAAGTAAAGAAGCTAGGGAGCTGCATTGGTTTTTGGGAGCTTGGTGATGGGTCAGTTCACAAGGCATTGTCGCCTTGGAAAATGTGTTTGGTTTTACAAGTTGGGACAACTTGATGGTTAGGTATATATATTGTTCTAAAACGGCTGTTGTCGTGAAAGCTTGCAAGTAAATTGTAAACAAGGGACTTGATCAGTTTAACTTGGAGGGAACATTGACTTCTGTCAACTGTAATGGCGACTTGCTGCTGCAGATTATGGACGTTTTGTTCGACAAATGGGAAGTACTCTTGTATGAATGGTTATTTTCAGACCCCGACTTTGATGAAGTCATAAGATTGGTTTTGGAATGAAAATAACTTATCCCAGTGGAACTTGAGTCACATAGTATACTCGGCTTAGCATTTGACTGGATATGATGAACCAGGCCGCGGAAGGCTTGGAAGTGTCTCGGCCATGTTGGAAAGAGGATGTTAGACATTACAGGAGACGTAAGGATGAACAATTCCAAACTCTATAAATTAGTCGATGAAGGAGATACTATAAGTTAAGAACAGTTATACTCTTGTCAATACTAATCGTACACATTTGAGAATTTGATATGGATTTTTTTTGCTATAAAGTGCTACACATGCATGCAGATGATTGCCTATGTTGGCAGTTTACTCAACTTTCTACCAGTGATCTACTTGGATGAGTTAGTTTTTTGAAAAATGCCATGCTTGCAATTATTGTACATCTACTATAATTATAATAATTGGATTTTTCATCTTCTTGCGGAAGTGATAATCCTTAGTTTAACACTACATGTGTTATATGACAAGTACAAAAACCAACTATAACATCTTGGGGATTAGGAATTAGGGATCTTAGTACACTCAATGAAGCTTTTCAGCTCAAGCTTCTCCGGAGACTTTTGAATCAGAAAAACTCTCTATGGGCTAATGTTATCAAACTCAAATACTTTCACAATTCTGATATATTAAACACTACATCTAAACCTTCACATAGTTGGCTTTGGAGAACTTTATTAGCTCATAGGGAGCTTTTGTTAGGGGCAGTTTCCTGGAAAATTGGTAATGGGGAGAGTATAGATTTCTGGTATGATAGATGGCTTAATGGAAAGGTTTTAGCTGATTACACTACTGTTATACCAGTTAGAGCAAAGCTTAGTGAGTTCATCATTGATAATAACTGGAATATAGATAAGCTTATGCAAGTATTACCCCACCCTTAGTTGAGGAAGCTATTAGTCATCTTATTACTATGCAGCCTGATAGCTTGATTTGGAGGTGGAGTTCCTCTGGGGACTTCACTTTAAAAACTGCTTACAATTATATCAGATCTTTGAATGTGCCTTTTCAACCAAATTGGCCTTGGTATAGGTTGTGGAGGCTTAAACTGCTACCCAGAATTAAGTTTTTCTTGTGGTTAGCAATGTATGATAGGTTGCCTACAGCTGAAGTGTTAACTAGACAACACATTTTGGATTCTGATTTATGTTCTCTATGCCATAGACACAAAGAATCTTTGCATCATATACTCTTTGTCTGCTCTAAATTTGAACACTTTCAGAATGCTTCTTTCTCCTTTTACTGGTTCTGTTTCTTCACTTCAGGAACTCTTGTTTAATTCTAGGGAAAATTATGAATTAGTATATTTCTTAAATACTTCTTACTTTTTAGTGATACATAAAATTTTTCTTATGAAATAGTACCTATATATGAACTTTTCTTATGAAATAGTACCTATATATGAACGGACAATAATACCTTTTTTTAAATATAGTAAATGTATCTTATCTAGTTTAAACAGTCAACCAGAAAATCTCCTGCAAGCATTAATATAGTAAACATCTTACTAACAAACATCTCAATTAATTACTCAAGCAACAATAATATTCAGGTTAAAAACACATGTTTATCTCCACACTGCTCTGCTAATCGGAAAAACTCAATCACCTCTCCAACCTCCGTTCAAGCATCATCAATTTCTGATCATGCATCACTATTGTGTGATGCGTGTACAACGATTTCCAAGCATAATTTTAGTAATCAGGAGAATAACTATTATTAACAAGTATCACTAACAAACTAACAAGTTGAAGGATGTCAATATCCTGATTATGTTGCATAATCCGATTATGACAAGCATCATTCACTGTCCAAGCATCAATCTACTAGTAATAAGGAGCAAAACTTTTTATTAAAGTTGCATGTTATAACAAGCATCACTATACAAACAAGCATCACTTCTCTTTTATTCAAGCATCATCAGGTAGGAGAAATATTTTGACGGAAGGTTTCTGGAAATGATGATGCTTGGTTAATGTATAAGTTTGAAAATTTCAGTAAAAGATTACGTTAGTTTTGAATTAGGAGTAAAATAAGGGAAGTTTGTTTTATATAAATTTACTAAATTTAGCTATATCACTAATCTGTAAAATGGTTTTCACTAATTTACAAGATGTTTTTTTTATGTATCACTAAGTTACAATAAAGATTTGAAAGTAACACTATTTCATAATTTTGCTGTTATGGGTTTCTGGATCATCTGGAAAGCTAGAAATGCTTTCTTATTTGCTCGTGAAACAATCAATTTCTATAAACTTAGAGCTGAATTGAAATCTTTGGTCCAAGATATATAACTTTAGTTTATACCGAAGCCCTTTAGGGGAAAAACTCCATACTGATTACAAATAGAACCACCCTCATGATTTTGTGGCTTTAAACTCTGATAGTAAGGGCGAATGTTTGGGAGCTGCTAATGCTCTAACCCCTCATGATTCTGTGGCTTTAAACTCTGATAGTAAGGGAGAATGTTTGGGAGCTGCTAATGCTCTAATTGGAAGAACTTCTATACCTGAAGCGGTACTTTATGCTATTTGCTTGGGACTAGCTTTTTGTGTTCAACTTAATCATTCAAAAGTTCTAGTACAATGTGACTCACAATATGTGCCTAGTGGAACTCATATGCAAGAACTTCTATATCTGAAGCTGAACTTTATGCTATTTGCTTGGGACTAGCTTTCTGTGTTCAACTTAATCATTCCAAAGTTCTAGTACAATGTGAAAGCCTAGTGGAACTCATATGCAATAACTTCTATATCTGAAGCTGAACTTTATGCTATTTGCTTGAAGCTGAACTTTATTCTATTTGCTTGGGACTAGCTTTCTGTGTTCAACTTAATCATTCCAAAGTTCTAGTACAATGTGACTCACAATATGTGCCTAGTGGAACTCATATGCAGTAGATGTCAACAACTCCAGGAAGTACGTTTTTTTTTTTTAAGAGGCAAAGGTGACTCGAACCCCGACCTATTGGTTGGAGGGGAAGCGTCTTACTAACTGAGCTGCGCTTCGATGTAATATAAAAAGTTTGATCAAAAAACTTAAACCTCACATCCACTTAGTTAGCAAGTATGAATTTGAAATAATTGAAGTGTAGGAATATATGAACTCCCTGAATTTAGTCTTGTACATATGTGTAAACACAGTTTAGTTTTAAGGGTTTATTTTGGTGATTTGAAACTTAATTAACACTTTTAATTACATTACTTTAGATTTCCTGAAAATGTTCTGAAACTTTGTATTGTATACTTCAGTTTCAATTTCGGTTTAAAAGAACTCGATCTACACTTCCGGGTTTCTATTTGGCCTTCAATAATTTATACATGTACGGACTTAGAGTTCTTATTATAGTTTATCATGCATTTACGATTAGTTCAAGTGGCTATCTTAAATAATCTCCTGAGTTTTGTACTTAGATTTAGCCACTTAAGAAATCATGATAACTTGTCAATATATTTACGATTAAATCTTAAAATAAATGTTTATGTAAAGTGTAATTTTATGGAAGAATTGCTCGTCACGCGTATGCGTGACACGACTGTTTGATTCAAGTTTCTATGCTTAATACATTGACCATATTATTTTTAAAGTTAATTTATAGTTAAATATATGACGTTGATTACCTCAATCATGAAAATGTTCGCTGGCCATCATTGTTCATTATTTATGTAGAAACCTTTCTTACACATGAGAACATTTGAAAATGTTGCAGAACATTCGTAATCATTTTCTTTCTTCCAATTCTCAACCTCTTAATTGGTCTTTAATTCATAAGTCAGCATTCAAGAAATCAACACATTTAAAAAGTAAAAATCAATATATATATGTCATTACACTACCAATTTATATCACCAACCAATACCAACCTTATAACACCAAATAAATCTCCACCTACGGGAATCGAACTCGGAATCTCTCACCAATACACCCGGCACCTTACCACTGCACCACATCCTGAGTTCATTAATAATAAAATAAGTAATAATATTATAAACTATTGACATAATATGTCACACAAAGTAAGACTAATTCGTATAAGGGTATGGATTTGTCTTGACTATTCACAATAAAATTTTAACAATTCGGTACATTGTAATAATGTACTAGTCCTACTCCCAACTAGCAAAAACTATACAAAGAATAGAATAAACTCAATGTTGTGCAGAAGCCTTCGTGGTCAAGTGTTCATCATGTTTGATAAGAGCGCATATAGTTTTCTTGACATTGCTAAGTGATTTCTTGATTCTGTCTGCAAGGGTCTGCTTTCTTGAAAACGGGTAGCTTCTCAAGAAAATTTGCCGTTTTTCTAAATTTACAGTTTCTCCAGATATGCCTCTGGTGTAACTGGTGTACGTTGGCCGCGTGTAGCTCGACTCCATCTCCAACTTCCGTATATGGTGAAAAAATATACGAACCGCGATTGATTGTTTGTTGTGTAATGTACGATAGAAGATAGAAGAAAATATATAGGAAGAGGCCTTTATATAGACCCGTCCCACCAAATATATTCATGATCTACTATTAAAAGGAAACAAAAATACATTAGGAATATATTACTAGATGATGTAGTACCAGGAATTAGGAAACGCAAGTATGTTACGAAACTTATTCAGGCAATTACATAACTGGTTTCGGAATCTAATAGAAGCATGTCATATTTGTTTCATCGATACGCGGCAATTACATAGCTGGTTCAAGTGAAAAAACATGACATTTTGGTTCGTCGCAGGTTTTTCTTTTTTTTTTTTTAAAAAAAAGACAAATCTATCTACTGCTACACTAAATATATAACTGATTCAAGTAAAAAACATAACATTTTGGTTCGTCGCAGGTATTTGATCCAACAAAATACTACTTTAGGCTTGAGCTAATCTATTTAGTGTTCAGACTTCAGAGTCTAAAGTTCTAGTGTAACTTGGTGAATAAATTTTACATAAAGCGCACATTCCTTTAACGATAAACTAAATTCAACTAACGCTTCTACTTGCTCTTTAGTTTTCCTTCCCAATGAACAAATAATTATAGAGTCGTAGTATTAGATTGTGACTGCCGTCCTTCAAAAAAAAATGAAATCCAATATGTGTCAATGCGTTTGTAGTCAAGTGGTAAGTTGTGATATTCCAGATTTACGAGGTTACGGGTTCGATCCCCACCATGATGAGTAATTATATTTACGAAGTTGGTGATAATTATATTCACAAAATTAGTGATTATTTCTTCTGTATTGCGGCTTGGAGAGTATTTAATTAATCATTGATTAGACATTTAGCGAACGATTGTAATTGTAATAGTATATTAAAAAATAATCCAATATGTTTTTCATTGAAACTCTAATATTTTTAACTATATATATAAGTTTATTCTTATGCTTTTAAAACACAAAAGAAACCGCATTAACTTCCTAATGTTTTGAATTATTCCGATATTCGTAGTTATTTACATGATAATGTTTGTCTATCTCTAATGAAAGATCATTCCTCAGGAAACTTCGGCCTTGGTCAAATCCACCTGAAAATTACTAAATTGAACTAAATTCAAATATAAATTTGTATTATGCATTGTTGAACTGAACTGAATGAACTTAAACTAAACTGAACACAACTATAATTAAGTTGAACTGAACATAACCTTAATTTCTCAAGATTGTTACATTTATTTAAGTAAATGAAGCCGTTTAGTAATACCATAATATTATTGAATTTAGTATTATAATAAGTCACCATGTGGTAAAAAAATTAAATTATTTGCTTCTTTTCTAATATGTCAGTTTTAGAAAATACATTTTTTTCTTATAAACAAAAAAGTAAAAAAGAAAAATTTAGACATAAATTTAAAACATGCTGGACCAAAAAAAAAAAAAAAAAAAATTGCAATCATATGGTAAAAACTAGAATTTCCCAAATTTGTTCTCTTCTATATGTGTTTAGTTTAGGTATAATATTGTATTTTTGCATTTTATACAAAGATTGAATCCACACGTTAGGCAACAAAAGACTACTATTGGGTTGACTCTTACATTTAACTATTTAAGTAAATCTGCAGACGAGCAGTCCTGTATATTTATAACTCCTCTCTCATTCTTCTTACTCCTAGCAAGCAAACACACAAAGCAACCAAAAGTACCAACACTTCTCCTTCTCTCTAAACTCTATAGCTAGCTCAGCTAGCCATGGATTTTACGCTTCCGCGGCCAACGTACATATACAGAAGCCAGACCGGAGGGTACTTGGAGTTGGATAAACGGCAGCTTTTCTTAAGAAGCTACCAGTTCTCAAGAAAACAAAGCTTCGCAGACAAGTTCAAGTCATCGCTCTTCAGAGTTAAGAGAGTGATTCTTCGTAGGCTGAAATCGGCGAAAAAGGTGAGGAAGATGATGGTGTCGAAGGTGAAGAAGGGTATGTTTTGTATGAGGAGGAGAAGGTTCTTTTTGAGGCTTCGTCATAGTTACAAGCAAAACTTCTGTTGTCATACAGACTCTTCTTCTGGGTTCTGCTAGCACTTTTTGTTTCCGGTTTTGTTTACTTGATAACAATTCTTTCATTGGCTCATATGGAACTGACGTGCTGGATCAAAGCTTAGGTTTGTAGTTATACTAGCAAATTAGCAATAATATTCCATGGTCGAATGAATGTCTACTCGATAGAATCCCATCTCATCTAAAAGCAATGACAAGATTCCGCACTTATTTACAAGTTCGAGTATTTAGATGAGATTGAATTCTATAATGTATTTAAAGATTTTGATTTTTGAGGATCAGAAACTAACAGCCTGTATGAGTTCCCGTTTTTGTTGACTATATTATCACCGTTCATATATATTGTGAATTGTAACATGTTTTATGTGGACGAATTTACAAGACTTTGTTATATTGGATCTTTCACATTAGGCAGACCAGTTTATTATAACAATCAGGTACCTTATGATCAACACGTATCTAAAATACAAAGTTTTGGGAAATACCGTTTTTATAATTAAAGTAAAAACAAATATAATTAAGATGGAGTATGTGAAGGAAGACAAATATAATGAACTACCATGAAAACGATACATTTGGTTTGACTTTGCTGGCAATAGAGGATTGGTTTTGACTTTGAGTACATACGTGTGAAAAATTAATCTGGGCGAGTGAGATCCAAGAAACGTGAGTTCCTTCCGTTTGACTTGAACCAAATGCTTTTGTGAAACTAGGACTATTTTCAGTTTAGTTATGGTTTAATTAACTAGTATTATTGGCACGCGAATACTCGCGTTCTCGTTTTATTTATATGGTGAAGTATACGTAATTTTTCAATATTTATGTAATTTAGTATTTTTATGATTTTTTATTTTATTTTTGGTTTTTTCATAAATGTTTTTTTTAAATAAATCTAATAATCACAACTTTTTATCTAATAACTACATTGTATAACTATTTTCAAAGTTAAAATAGGGGAATTAATCAAAATCAACATTTGATATTATAACTACTTTAAAGTGTTTTTATTTTAGATAAATACTAAATAGTACTCTAAAATAAGTGATAGTAAAAAAATTAGAAAATTGATGTCCAAACTCCAAATGTGTTTAATTTTTAGATAGCTAGTAAGATATACTAATGTGAGGGATATAAGAGAGAAGAGATAAGTGAATGTCAAAAGTAGTTAGATGGTTAAAATTAGGAAAATGGTGTCCCAACTCCTTTTAATGTGTTTGCTTTTAGATAGTAAGAGATACTAATGTGAGAGATATAAGAGAAGAGATTAGAGAAAGTCAAAATTAATTAGATGGTCAAAATTAGGAAAATGGTGTCCCAACTCCTTTCAATGTGTTTGCTTTTAGATAGTAAGAGATAATCCTATTGCATTTGGCATGTTTTCTGAATGACACATGTGCGTTAGTTACAGTGTACACGTCAGATACGTGTTTCCAGTTTCTTGGTTGATAAAGTGTCAAATAATTTCGAAGGATCTATTTGACAATTTTTGAAGTCAAGTTTAATGAATTTGATTAATTTGATTTAACTGAAAGTCTGAACCTATATTCGAACGAACTAAATATATCTGAACTGAAATCATTGTAAGTATAAATTTTAATTACGTAAATTTAAAATGAACATTAACTGAACTAAACTGAATTTAATAAAACTGAATTTATAGTAAACTAAACAGAAGAATAAATATGCGTAATTTTGTTCATTAATTCAGTTCAGATATCTCAATTTGGGTTGTTGACATTTTTGATTTATTATTAGTTCATAAATTATTTCTAAATTACTTCAAAGATGAATTCAAGAAACACTTGGCCACTGTGTGACACTGTGACTTGTTTTGCTCTTCGATTTTGCATGGACCTCGAAAAAAATCAAGTGAATCAGTCGGCAGGGGAGAGACTGGTGGCAGTCGTCCCACCTAAAAATTCAACTTCGTACTATATTTTATCATTGAACTTCTGAAAATTTTGGTACTTCGTCCCACACCCAGATTTCTAAAATAACATCGGTACCCCTAACTTGAAATCTCTGCACCTACTTGTTGGCGGAGTGAGTATATTGGAGAACATAATAAAATTTGAGGAATGTTAAGAGGATGAGATATTGAAATTCCAACAAGAGTTGGGACAAAGCTTGATGTCGAAACTGGAAAGGAAAACATGGATCGGCCGCCCAAGTAAGCTGACCAACAAGTGAATTGGAGTTGTATGTTATGAATATCATGTACTATTGATTATTTGTTCAAGTCCAAAATGTCAATTTCATGGACTTTTATAAGTTAAGAAAATGCCTTCAATAAATATTACGACTATGTACAAGAGTAAACAGACAACACAGCTGATCAATAGCTGATGATGACACATTGGAAATATTCATTGTTAAAAATAGCTTCCATCCCCATCCACTGCCTGCAAGAGAAACATATACTTCAATACTAGTTTTCGTATTTCGTAACAAATACGAGTGGATATTTTGGGTCCACCACGGCAGGGGATGATGGGACTCCATCTCCCTCCTTCCACTTTGTCTTGAATCAAATACGAGAGTCTTTCCACACATAGAACAAATAAGTACGGTGACAGCGGGTCCCCCTGTCTCAAGCCACATCGATGCTCAAACGGCTCCAGTTTCTCTCCGTTCCACAGAATACGAGTGGATGCATGAGAGACGCAGAACATAATTAGTTCCACCGTCTCCTTGGGGAAATCGAAAGCTCTCAGGGTGTCCTCCAGAAATTTCCAACTAATTTTGTCGTACGCCTTGTCAAGATCAAGTTTAAGAATCATGCATCCGACCTTGTTCTTCTTTTTACTTCTAAGAGAGTGCAGCACTTCTTGTATCAAATAAATGTTATCTTGTGCACTTCGGCCTTTAATGAAACTAGATTGTGTAGGGGCAATCAAACTAGGCATGAATGCGCGTAGTCTCATGGTAATGCACTTCGTGATAAATTTATATAGCACATTACAAAGGGATATTAGCCTGAATTGTGAGATAAGAGTGGGGTTGTGTACCTTTGGTATGAGACAAAAGTATGCTTCACATACCGCTGGATCAAACGCTCTGTCCCTCATGCTCTGCTGCATAAATTCGAATAGAGAATGTTGAATCCAATCCCAATTTTTCTGATAAATGAGCGCTTGTAGTCCATCAGGTCCGGGGGCTTTAAGAGGATGGGTTTCGAATACTATTGCTCGAAGTTTTTCAAGTGTAATATTGCCCCCTAGCGCAGCTTTGGTTTCTGCGTCCAGGGTAATCTGCTAGGCTGTTCTGGGGAAGTCCATCGGGGTAGATGCATTTGTAAACAGCTGCTGGATGAAGCCGATTGCATGCTCCTGGAGGGTTGGTTGGTCATAAATCCATGCCTCATTAATCTTGAGGCATAATATTTTATTTCTTTTCCGTCTCTCAATAGTGGAGTGGTGGAAGAACTTGGTGTTCTTATCTCCTTCCGCTAGCCATTTGACTCTTGATTTTTTATGCCAAAAAATCTCCTCCTATTTCAGAAACTCGTTGTATTCTTGGATAAGATCTTTCTCCAAACCTACCAAGAATTCTGTGTTCCGTTCACAAAGTGCGATTTGTGTACCTTTCAATCTTGCTAGGAGTTTTCTTTTGCGCTGGAACAGGTTACCAAATCTAGTCTTGTTCCATGGTTTAATCTTGTCAGGAATTTTAGAGATTGCTTTGAGAATACCAGTACTTTCGTGCCATATATTCTGAAGAAATTTCCCACACTCGGGGTGTGTAAACCACATTGCTTCGAACCGGAAGGGTTTGTTCGCCGGTCCATCTCCCGCTCCGAAACAGTCAGTCAAGATAGGGTGATGATCTGAGTGGGTCCGAGGAAGTGTAAATACCGCATGGTTCTGATATTTTTCCATCCAGGCCGAATTGGCCAGTGCTAGGTCCAGACGCTCGCGGATAGTGACCTGGTGATGACAATATATTTAGCACTTTTTATTGTCCTTTTTCGCTAACCATAACGCGGGTTTGTCCCCACTTTAGTCTTGTTTTGTGTTGTTTTTGCATATTTTCAGATTACGT
>JAYMSL010000950.1:0-19592 GCA_036897195.1 Plantago coronopus
ACCAGATGCTTGTTAAGAAATTAGAGTACGTACCGGCGATTATGCTAGGAAGATGATGCTTGGAATCGATTAGGCTAGGAGGATGATGCTTGATCGGAAATGGAAGAAGAAATCGTAATCGGCCGCAGAGATTCTTTTCGATTAACCGAGAGAATTTTCAGAAGCTGGACGCAACCAATTTACCGCTTATGAGTTACTGTTGTTTGTGTTGCTTGGTAATTGTTGGGTTTGTTATGATTTTTAGTATATTAACGATTCCAGTAGATTTTTTTCGTTGACTAGTTCCATTAGAAAAGATACATTTACTAAATTTAAGAAGGACATCATCGCCAGTTCATATATAAGTACTATTTTATGAGAAAGATTTTATGTATCAACTAATGTGTAATAAGTTTCTAAGAAAGAGACCAATTTATAATTCTCCCAAATGAGAATTAAAATAGGGTGGTTAAGTTTAGTTTATTTAGCGAATGGAGGCGAGTTACAAACAGAAATTGAGGTTTGAGTTTGAGTGGTTTATGTTATTTAACCAGCCGAGTTTAAACTTGAATGATCCGAACCCACCCACGTAAAGGGTCGCGTAGCCGTGCTACTCTCACTCAATAGTCTACTACTACAAACAAGTTGTTTAAATTATGAGGACAGGAAGACGAGATTTGTGTTGGCCTCACAAAACTAAAAGCCTCCCTCTTTGCTTGGCTTCCTTCTGGGTTTTGCCGCAAAACAAAACCAAGGAGCTTCTTTGAGCAATGGCAGCAGCCAGTTGGGTTTCATCCCAATCCCAATGTGCTTTCAAACCACTCCCTGCAGTTTTCCCAAAACCCAGAACAGGATATATCTCAAATTCAATGAACAACCCTGTACTATTTGGTGCAAACAACAATAAAGTTTCAATTTTTGGTGTCAATGGGGTTTCAAGAAACAGAAACTGGGTGCTGAAAGTGAGTGCACCATTGAAGATTGATACAAATGAAGAAACGGAAAATGCATTTGATTATGGGGCACCTCCAGCGTTCAAACTAGGTGATATAAAGGCTGCTATTCCGAAGCATTGTTGGGTTAAGGATCCATGGAAGTCCATGAGTTATGTGGTTAGAGATGTGGCTATTGTTTTGGCCTTGGCGGTGACTGCTGCTTGGTTCAATAAGTGGTACATTTGGCCTTTGTATTGGTTTGCTCAATCTACCATGTTTTGGGCTCTCTTTGTTCTTGGCCATGATTGGTATATGAATATCTCTTTCTTGAATGCTTCTGTTTTATTTCACATTTTGCTTTTGATTCTTCAATGAGAGTGGGAATATAATGGATAATAGTGGTTCGCGGCGTAACTGGGAGGGAGGGCATATGGGACGTCCCCTAAAATTCTGAAAATGAATATTTTATAGATAATATTACGATTTCTAAAGTTTTGGCATCTCCGCTAACTTATATTACTGGGTCGGCCCCTGGTTAGGTAGGTGTAATGTCAATATGGATTTCGGGCTTGCTGGTTTAGTGACGTATGTTCATTTGGGATTGCAGTGGCCATGGGAGCTTTTCAAACAACACCAAGCTGAATAGTGTTGTTGGCCATGTCTTGCATTCTTCAATTCTTGTGCCTTATCATGGATGGTAAATTTCATTTCCTTTACTTAATTTAATTTGTAACTAGCACCAATGAGATTTTCACAATGCATGCGCGAGTTTGCTTAGTGTATTCGTATTGGATATGACAGGAGAATTAGCCACAGAACTCATCATCAGAACCATGGGCATGTTGAGAACGACGAATCGTGGCACCCGGTTAGTTATCTTGCCTTCTTGACCCTCAGCTGGCATTGCAGCTTCTGTATTTTGTTCATTTGTGGTACCAACTTACATCATACCATGCCTTTTAACTGTAGTTACCCGAGAAAATTTACAAAAGTTTGCAAAATAGTACACGAACTCTGCGCTTCAAGCTGCCATTCCCGATGCTCGCGTATCCTTTCTACCTCGTAAGTCCCCTTGGGTATCTGGGTGAATTTCCAGTATGATTAAACAGTAAACACTGAAACTCATCTTATTTTACAGTGGAATAGAAGTCCTGGGAAAAGTGGTTCTCACTTTGATCCAAAGAGTGACTTGTTTGTTCCAAGTGAGAGGAATGATGTAACCACTTCCACTCTATGTTGGACAGCAATGGCTGCTCTGCTTGTAGGCTTGTCCTTTGTGATTGGTCCACTTGAACTGATCAAACTCTATGGGGTGCCATACTGGGTAAGTTCCTCATCTCAAATGTTTGGTTCCTTTTTACTACCAAAACAGGCAGTCGGACAAAGCGGATTTTGTTGGCTTCTGTGAAGGGATTTGTCATGTGGTTGGATCTTGTAACCTACCTGCACCACCATGGTCATGAAGATAAGCTTCCTTGGTATCGCGGAGAGGTAGTATAGTTATTACTTTATAGATTTCGTTCACAGGTTGTCGTACAAATTTGACTGGTTGAATTTTTTTCTTGTTATAGGAGTGGAGTTACCTGAGAGGTGGACTCACTACACTTGATCGCGACTACGGATGGATTAACAACATCCATCATGACATCGGAACACATGTTATACATCACCTCTTCCCTCAGATACCGCATTATAATTTAGTTGAGGCAGTAAGTCTGCTTTCATGCCCATATTCTACTAATCTACTCCCATATTCAACTCATATTGTTGCAGTACGTAGTTGAGATTATCTGTGAGCATTGTACTATCTCTATATCGATTTAATTTTCTGATTGCTAAACTGTCTGCACTCTGCAGACAGAAGCAGCGAAGCCTGTGCTAGGGAAATACTACCGAGAGCCAAAGAAATCATTTCCGTTGCCGCTACATCTCATTCGTGAATTAATAACAAGTTTACGGAAAGATCATTACGTTAGTGACGATGGAGATGTGGTATACTACAAAACTGATCCTGCAATTGGTAGCACTGTGAAATCAACATGAAACAACCAATGCACAAATGATATCGAAGCTGGAGCATGCACGTATTCAAAGCGGAGCTCCTAAATACAACTTAAATGATGTGTTGTTGAGATACCGGCTAACAGTCTCAGTACTCAGTAGCCAGGGAAGATATAGTCAGCCTTGACAGCAGATTAATTTCATTCACCCACCCAGAATGGGTATATGTATCATTCTTTGTACTACTGTACTTACCATATACGAATAAAAACAACAAACTGGTGATCAAACATGGATGAATGATTCACTTTCTCTTTTAATTCTTTCCTTCATACTAACAATGACATTTTTCCTTTGCTTGCAATATGTGGAATTACACTACAGCAGGAACCATATTCCCACATTAGAAATTACAAGGCACAATGAGCAAGATGACAGTAAAGTCAAAATTGTATTAGTATGGCTGTCAGCACTACATTCTGCAATAACTACAGAGCTCTCGAAGCCAAGGGCATGAAACGCAACGATAGTATATCTGCTTCCTTTACGAAATGAAATGGTATAAACGAATCAAATTTGTGTGCACTACATGGTTTTAACATGGTTATGCAGAACAAATGCGTCTATTTGCCTTCTTCAGCAAAAAACTTCAAAACATTGGAGATAAGTCTTCTAATCAACATTCTGATGAACAAACTAACAAAATTCCCTCTTCACCGTAGCCCATGTCTATAGGACCGTTTATCAGTTTCATGAACTTGTTTCATAGCAATCTGCTCAGAGTCTTGATGAGTGCTTTCAGATTTTTTCTTGTGGGTTCATCCCCAGTAAATCCTAGTATGTCAGAGCTTATATTCTGCATATGTCAACAACCAATGATGAGATGCTAGGTTTTAGAGTGCTATCAGATTGGTGTGCTAACCAACAGAATCAGGGAGAATTAGTACATAAAACTTACCTCGATGTTCTTTAAAGTGAAGATGAGGGTGTAAATTGACTTCTGAATCAGCTCCGTGTTTTCAGGAGTCATAATGGATGAATGTACCCTCCTGTGTAATAACCAGAGTTCAATTCCCAATAAGTCAAAAACAAAATAAAAAATGCACACACAAGAACCCTGAATACATGAAGAATCCGACTCAGGTGCTACGTTTCAGTCAATTGAAAAACAAATCAGCAAGCTGAGCTCAGCTTTTATTTTCACTTTCATTACAAAAGCTACGGAGTCAGGTGGGTGGGAGTCTTTTTTTGGTGGGATTTAGTGAGTGGATGTCTGCAAGTATACAGTGTAACATTTTCTCCTACGTTGAAGATAGATACAAATCATAAAATACTTAGATAGCTGCAAGCCTGTAACAGTCTTAGATGTCACACAAGTTAGTACACTAATAATGACTTGGTGATCTATGACTAGCCAGTACCCTGATGATACAAAACTCTTTGAAATGTAGGTATAGAGGGCCGAGGGGTAACTAGCTATTTTACAATCCATAATCTTGCATAATAGAACTCATCTCAGCTACTGGTGCATGGAACTGGAAATAGGGGATCCAGAATTAAGCTACGAAACAGAATTGCACATTGTAGAGCAGCACCTCACCTCAAATCATCAGAGGCAAGAGTAAGGCTTTTGGTCAAATTCTCAACTTCCTTCAGTAAACCACTATCATGAACTTCAGCCAGCAAAGGTTCCACATTTTCCGCCATAGCTTTCATCTGAGAAACCACTACATCAACTACTGAAGTTTGCATAAGAAATACATTGCATCATAAACAGAAGGAACGGAAATAGAAAAATTGGAGCAACGTGAATACATGTTTAAAATGACATGATTCTGTTGGCAACTTTTCATCTTCGAACTTCAGTTGCCAATCTGGCAGCACCATAATGATGCGTGAAGCTACCAACTATGCGGCAGGTGAAGCAGCAATTGATGTTGATATGTGAAATAAGAAAAACTAAAGTCTCGTGTTATAAGCAACGTAGAAGCATTTACCCTTGGTTACTTCAAATTAACCAATTTTGATTCCAGAACTTCTCTCTTTTCGATTTTCCTTTCTGGGTAGATTTGTTTCCTTTTTTTATTGAAGATATTTTTTGGCTAACTCAACTATATCTAGATTATCACCATGATTATAAATGATTGATTTCCCAATTTTTAAGTTACTTTTCTAACGATGATCCAACTTCCACTCGAGAAACTTCTACTTCCAATACTATCTCCCTAACCCCTCTCGTGAGATAGATTTATTCTTTAATCAACAATTTTTTTGTACATCAATATTAACTGACCATGACATAAAAGGGCGAAAGGTAACAAAAAGACTGGGAATATCCATTTAAGAACAGAAAAACAAGGCACCTAAGTACCTAGCAACCAGAGACAGACTAAAGCAAAAGCATTCAATCCAGGGAAACTGAAAAATCAACAAAATTATGGAGCCAGTAATCATGGAGCCAAACACTGATTCCCCAGCGATTAAACAATGTAATTATTCAGAAACAGGACACAAAAGGCATAGTTACAAATAAAGACCTTGGGGATCAATACAGTGTAGCGTAGCGGGACCTTATAGCTCTGCACACAGCAATGACTGGTGACGCAATTATTGTACAGTTAAAGGTGATTAGACTGAATCCAAATGTGACTACCTATTCTAGCTGTTTTTTAATGAGTTTAGGCTTTACTTTGCAAGAAAAAGAAAGTCTTACACTACATTACATGGATATGGATAAACGATACGGGTACTGGGTACTGGGATGCGGGGTTTTGTAAAACCGATACGTCAAGAATACTGCTATATTATACCATCAGTACTAATTTTATTAGTAACTATAAAATGAAGAGTATTTTAACATTACTAGAAAGTTTTGCTCCTCTAAAATGTTTATTCTAGATCTCCTAATTAAACAAATAACTCATAATTCACTGAGCTAAGATTACATATAAATCATGGATATGTGTCTTGTTAAATTATAAATGTGCATATTGTTGATTTTATATTGTAACTCGTTACTTGGCCCATTACATATGCGGACACGAGTACAATCGTTCATGCATTCAGAACAGGCGTGTGAACTTCTTGGTGTAGCTTTATATCATAGATCTATGAGCCTGAGTTACTATGTACTTTTTATTTGATGTGTATGGTACTTAAAATTTGGATGAGCTATGTCAGGAATTATCATGATTGCTTTAGTTAATGTTGGTTTATAATGATAGCTACCTCAAGTGTAGGGAGATGCTTCACTAATATTTTGATCAAGATAAAAATGATTTTATTTATTTATGGTAAGAGTCATCCAACATAAGAAAAACACTGGTCACACCTTTGTAAGTAGTGGTTGTGCTTCTTCAACAACAGCAGCAACACGTTCAGCCAGTGCATACGTATTTGAAACACCAATTTCTTCTACTTCACGGCCAATGCGAGTGAATATTCCTACCAATGCATCCAAACTCACCCCTTGTTTTCCCTTTATTCTTTGCCTGTCACATACAATTAACCCCTCTTTATTGCAGCCTTCATCAAGAGGCCCAAGAGAAGGTGTCGGTATTGGATCTCGTGGTGTAATATCAATAATAGTTTCCATGAGAAGTCCTGACTGATTGACTTCAATTATTGAATTTCGAGGTATTATAATTTTATCATCCTCAACCTGCAAATGCCAAGATGAAGACATATGAAACTGACACATAGAAGCAGCACAACCAAAATGGAGAAAACAATTCTAAGAGTGGTTCCTTGCCTTACCTCAACAATGGCCTCAATACTCCTCAACGAGGGGTTGACACCTACCACATTTCCGACATTTACACCTCTAATTCTG
This sequence comes from Plantago coronopus, assembly GCA_036897195.1. Taxonomy (NCBI): domain Eukaryota; kingdom Viridiplantae; phylum Streptophyta; class Magnoliopsida; order Lamiales; family Plantaginaceae; genus Plantago; species Plantago coronopus. The sequence goes on from JAYMSL010000950.1 coordinate 6,748, forward strand.
ACAGGTGTTCCAGTGGAAATACCACAAGCCTGGTCAAACTCAAAAACAGCCAAGTATTTCCTGAACCTTGACCGCAATTGGAATCCTCTCAACCACGCCATGCTAAGAGCTAGAAGGATTGTACCAGAAACAAGAAACAATCCAACCCCACCCTCCCATATGCTTTTCCGACCAAAACCAAAGTCACTCAAGGGTCTCAACGTTTGTTTCCAGATTCGCCTAGGTAAATCAAGAATCAAAGAAACAGGGCTCTTGGACTCAGAAGCAGAGGCATTTTGCAGTGAGTTATGGTCCATATCAGGAGATGATGTTGCTTTCACACATAGCATTTTCCTCTTTTGTCTCAGAGGATTTCTCAGATAAGGCAAGAAAATTGAAGAACCATTGCCTGAAGTAGGTGTTGTAGAACAAGAAGGCAATATTGCAGGGGTTGTTGAAACAAAAAGCACGGAATTCCCTACCATATTGTATACTCCTCTTTCACACTAATGCAATAATTTTCATGTACTCATATAGAGTAGTAACACGAAATTCGGGATTCTTTGAAATTTCTACAGCTGAACTGATGCAGCACCAAATGATGCACAGTCCTACAAAGCAACAGAAACAAGAAGAACGGGTATTAGTCTCCTGACTCCGGTACAAATTAAACATTGCATTTGGAGACACCACATATAGCACTATGGAATTAGAGAAAAAGAAATTACACTATGCATCATCAGTGCAGTGTAAAAATATAGCAATTCTGGGCACCCTACTGTTGTGCATACATGCCAAACCACATCATAATGATTACTGAATAAAATGGAACACTGACATTTGAGGTAGTTGGTAATGGAACGGCAAAACCGCAGAACAGAAACATCATATGGTAGCCATAAGCACAAACATACCAATATTACTAAACTAATTCCAACCAATCAATAAATTCTTTGACAATGACAGAAGCAATTCCTCACATAAATGAGGCCCAAACCTAAACTATCCATTAGACAACATCCAGATAAACAGCATCAATTCTTCACTGTCGTGAAGTTAGAAAAACCAAATTGAGGGCATTAGGATCCAAAAGCTTGTTGAGTCAAATACAAGAAACCTAAATTCCGCAATGATAAAATGCAGTGGATTGGTGGAATTGGAAAGTAGAAATTTACAAGAAAGAAACAGAAATCTGAGTAGTGAGCACAAATCTGGAAGGAAGAAAACACAGATTACCGATACTGAAAATAAAAGAAGGACACGTAGAAATGAACCTGACGGACGGAAGTAACGAAGCTGAAGAAGACGAAGGTGAATTGGGGAGTGGAGATTTCACCGGAATTTATAATTTCGATTTCAGTACATTTCGCTCGAGTCGAGTCTAAAAAAAATAGGAGCAAATTTGCTGGTTAGGGAAATAGTAACTGAATATTATACTAGTACAACCGATACTACACTACATGAATGTATTCTAATTCTACTTTGCTGCTGGGCTGCCAATATTAATTAATTTACTCCCTCCATCACGTCCCCAACATCCCATCCCATTTTTATTCACTTTTTCCGGTAATTATTACTGCTAAATAACGCTCAATTAAAAATATAGAAAAATATATTAGAATAATATAGTTTTTTTTTTTTGAAAATGACAACTTCATTAACTAGCAAAAATATTTACAAACCATCAGTTAGCTGCTTTAAGTTTGCAGCGGTTAACACTAACTATCAAGTCTTGCTTCACCAAAAGATCAAGCCACGGCGGGCTAATGTCATAAGTTACAGTAGATTGCAAAAGGAATCAAAAGGTAAATCAACAGAAACGGCAAAGTCTTGCTGTAATTGAGCCATCTTAATATCATATCCGCTTGCAAGCTTTGCTAGAATATCAGCAACACAGTTACACTCCCGAACCACCAGCTTGATTCCCCATTCCTTGACCTGGAGGAGCAGCTCCTTGATTTCCTGCCATAAAGGACGGTGCTGCCACATAGGGGGATGATGCATGGAAACACAAGAAAAGACATAATGAGAGTCCGTTTGAAAACTAACTGAATGCAGCTCCAGTTGAATAGCTTGGACAACAGCCAGTTTAAAAGCCAGCATCTCTGCCAGATTATTATCACATATGCCCAGACTTGCACTAACAGCACGTATACAAAACCCTTTTTGATCCCTGATAATCACCCCCATCCCAGCTTTCCCTGGAGAACCCAAAGCAGATCCATCAGAATTAATGTTGTAATGAAAAACAGGATCAGATTCCCATTTACAAGGGGACTGAACGTAGTGCATCTCCTTAATGGGAAAGATCAACTGAAGATCTTGGATAGCTTTAGCTATTTGCATGTGTAAAGCTTTCATATTAATAGGAGCATTTTTGAAAACTACTTGATTTCTAGATTTCCATATAATCCAAAGCATAAACACAAAGGTAATTTGGAGAGGATCATTAGTAGACATAGAGAACAACACTTGGGGAATAGAAACAGAAAAAAGCATGTGCTCATGCATAACATAAGGATTAATTTGCTACCGGCATAAAGGATAAAGGAAAATTATATACAAATAGGAACCGTACGATGGAACAGTACATTCTATTTTTGACAATGTTAGGGAGCCGCAATCGCTACCCATCGGGTGTGCACTCGGGTAAACTCTTACAGACTCATACAATAGCCCTACAAAGTCAAGTTAAATCGTACAAGTGTGATAGACTTTATTCCAAGATGACACTATTACAACTTGGTCGGGAAGTTGTGCTCGGAGTCACGAAGGAGGGAGGTTGGAGTTGTGAGGCGTCTTAAACTTGGTGGGTGAGGCAGTTCCTGTGGAGCCCACTTTTGTATAAAAACTCTTTCTACTAATAATAATATAATTTTGCCGTTTCAAAAAAAAAATTACAACTTGGTCTCTCATAGGATTTGAACTTGTGACCAATATGAAGTTTATCTCTATTTAACCAACAGACTCAATCCTTATGGACACTTTTGATTATTTTTATACTTAAATTTTTTGAACTTTGATCACAAATTAATTTTAAACTATAGTGATAAAAATAAATAAACATGTGGTTAGTACAATTAAATAAATGATAGAAATTGTATAGTCTAGTGGAGTTGGTGAAAACATTGTTTAATGAGTCTAACACATTAAGTATTGACAACGAAGCGCAGCTCAGTTGGTAAGACGCTTCACTTCCAACTAATTGGTTGGGAGTTCAAGTCACCCCTTTGCAGTTTCAAAAAAAAAAAAACTCGTTAAGTATTTGCTTAGAAAGTTCATATTTTTTTTTTTTTTGAAATAAAATAACACTAATGTTATGTACAGTACAAGTTTTGATATTTTCAGAACAATTATTAACAAAAATTTAACATATTGCATAATAGTCCCCAATTTTATAATTTAATGAAAATGCATTTAATAATTTTTCGAAACTTCAATAATCATTCTGCTTTCCTAAGTAATTAATTAAATTCAACATACAAACAAACTATAACAAAATTCAACATTGAATTAAATGTTTGTTTTTTAAAAAATAGAAATATTGTACAAATAATCTTCTTTATTTTTTAAAATTGTTTTTGCCATAATTAGCTCCATAATCTGGGCAAATTAATGCCCAGATTATGTAGCAATCTGGGCAAAAATTTGCCTTAATTAGCTGCATAATCTGGGCAAATTAATGCCCAGATTTGCAGCAAATTCTGGGCAAATTGATCAAGAATCTGGCCGACCGGCCAGTGTCAATTTTTTGTTAAAAAATAAATTCATAAAAAAATATGAAATTAAATTGAATTTTAATTTAATCAGGACTAAATTACTTGAATTAAAAACTTTTACTCATGTTAATGACTTTTAAGTTTATAACATATTTTTTTTGTTCTATTTGAAAGTTTTTGGGTCAATCTATAAATAATACAAAATATGATATTTTCATGTAAATTACCATTTAACTTGTTCTGAAAATATCAAAAGTTGTTTTGTACATAACAAAACCCATAAAATAATTCTTATTCATATGACAAGACTTTTGAGTTTTGCATAAGTCAGCTAACTCACTATTTTGTAAGTTACTCACAGTTTTTTTTTTTTGAAGTGGTAAAACAAGAATTAATAATGGTTCTCATTTACTTCGAGATGATTTGAGTTCCCAACCTATTCACTAATTAGGTAGACGAGTTGAGGCCTTAAGGGAAAAAGAAGATAACGAATATAATGATAGAGTACGAACAGATTCATTGTTGAAGCTTGAAGGAGATAATTGCCAAATTGAGTCTGTGCACTCACCACTCACAAGCACATGGGGCCTCTAAAGGTCTGTGCATATTTTCCAATTCCATTGATGTCTATTTCTTCAGTCTCGCCCTATGTAATTAAACCCCCCGGGCGGACCCAGGTAACCCGTGACTCGGCGCCTAATCGGGTAAAAGACCCCTCGACCCGTAAAAACCCGCGAAAAACCGGTAAAAATCCAGGCAAAACCCGAGGTTTTTCAGGGTTGACCCGGTTCTGTATTAGAAAAAAAATGTTTGAACTCTTGTAATATTTGTACATGTTTGAATTCGTTGCTTGTAATGTTTAAACTTTGTTTCTTCTATTATAAAATTAAACTACTTGAAATTTTGAAATATCATTATTTATTCGAAATTGAAAATATGAGCATGTTGATGGTGTAGATATATCATATATAGGTAATGATACTTACATATAAGGGAAAATTTATATCAGGCCCAAATATAGTCATATTATTACTCTAAAACCCTTTCTCATAAACCCATTATTATTAGACCCAAATAAATTACAATGAGACTCATTTTTAGACCATTATACCCCTCACTACTTGTAACCTCCCTTTCTCCATTTGCATCATCAATCCAATCAATCCCTATTTTCTAGTAACTTAAAATTAAAATAATTTAAATTTCACATTCAATTAATTAACGTATTACTTTCTTATGGTGCTGGAAGTTCAATACACTTTTAACTACGCACATAATTCGATAGCTTAGGTTTGGTACCAGTAAGTGATGCCTGAAAATATACTATATGCACACATATACTATCATAGTTTAAGTTTGGTACCAATTGTTGGTGCTGGAAAATTTCCATCACCCTTTTACTTGCACAATATAATTTGACGTCTAGGGTTTGGTACCAGCAGTTGGAGCAAGAAATATATTATTCTTTCTTGGACAGCTTAGTTTGGTACCAGTTATTGGTGCTGAAAAATATATCCACGTTTGTTTGTGTCAAAGAATTTGGTACCTGTTGTTGGTGCTAGTTGATTTCCTAGTACCTGGTGTTGGTGCCAGTCGATTTCAGTCTAAAATTTGATATCAACGTTTGTTGTTTCCAGCGGAAAGGGATGCTTCTGTTGATTTCAAGTAAATGAAAAATATTAAATTTGACTGAAATTTAAAAAAAAAGGTTTAATTAATGATCAACTTAAATCTAGAAAGGTAAAATTAATAACAAAAAGATATTACTATACATAATATAAAAGGGTATAATAGTGATAACAAATATTAATCACTAAAAAATGGGTGTAATTGATATTATGGTCCATAGAATTTCTCCCTTATTATTAACATTAACAGTAATTAAGCTTATATTTCCTCCTCAAGCCATCATGAATTGGGCTTAAGTGTAACTCAAAGAGAAGCCCACTTCCAAGAATTTAGAGGATCGGAGTCCATGCTCCATATACAACAAAATTGTGTCAGTTCTACTCAACCGACAACAAAAGCTTAATTATTGGCCGGAAATAATTTTTGTGGACTAGATTAATTAACCAGTGCAGCTGCCTTTATGTCAATTTCGAACCTAACAGAAGGCACTAAACATACTTATCAAATCAATTCATCATCACCAGTTCACTACTTCTTGACAAAATTGTCTAAGCTTCTTTGCTTGGCTCTACCACATTTTCCTTAGCCAATTCATCCAAAACTCCAGTTTACAAACTTCTACATATTTCTGTTAGCGACTTGGATTGATCATCAACACAATTAATGGGGTCGGCTTGCTGCGAACCGGAGGAAGATTCAACGGCTTTGCTGAAGCTTGTGGCAGTGATCGTGATGGCGATGGTGTTGTTCGTCGTATGTCAGCCGCCTCAACCCAGAAGATACACAGTTTATCGTTGTTCTTGCTATTAGTAGGTAGCCATCTGCCTGGCTTTGCATTATGCCATATTGTCATGTACTAATTGAACTAGTCCGTTGTTTTACCTATATGAATAATAATGTGTACTGTGTTATTTCCTCTGTTTCACAATACTTTCAAGAACATAGCTTGGCTTAGTTTTAAGTTTTGTATGCATCATGGGCTTATTTTGATTCGGTTGTTATCCCCCGGCAACTTGGTTAGAGTTTGAATTTCCGTCTTGCTCTTAGCTAGTGTGTACTAGACATACTAGCTAGATTGGAATAACATAATTTCAGTTGTATGTTCTGGTCATGGAAAGCGTGTAAGGTGCAGGCTCGAAATTACCATTCGTCAGAAACTTGGGTGTAATCCTCCTATACCTTTCACTTGTAATCGACCGTTTGTGTAATTAAATTTCTTTTTACCTTTTAAAAGGAAAAAATTAGCTAGGTGAATCAGTCCTGTAATTTGGTGGTCTCATGCGAAATTTTTAAAATGGGACCATCGTAGCCTTCAGGTTGGTAGAGGTTGGTTCAGGTGATTTGCAGGTTTAGGTGTTGGTTGATTTAGGTAGTCTTCGAGTTTGGTTCAACTCCAGGTTGTTGTGATTGGTTTGGGTTGTAACTGCTGGTGCTGAGGTGATTTGCAGGTTCGGGTGTTGGTTTAGGTAGTCTTCGAGTTTGGTTCAACTCAACTCCAAGTTGTGATAGGTTTGGGTTGTATCTACTGGTACTGGTGTTTAATTCTCGATCGGTTAGGTTGGTTGTTTTATTGAAGTCTCTGTAATCGATTCCGAGCATCTCTTATGCTCTTTTATGATTAATATAATTTTGCCGTTTAAAAAAAAAACAATATATTAAAAAAAACAATTCCAACTTACGATAATTTATAATAATATATATGTACACACAAAACATTCAGTCATGTATAATAAGAGATAATGCATATGTTAAAATAAAGAGTTCATATATATATTTTTTATATTATTTTTCGAAAAAAGTATTAAAATAAAAATCATTAGAAAAATAGAAATCTTTTAGCATTTTTCTAAAAAAATCTTCAATCGGATATACGTAATCAAAATTTTAAGAGGAGTAGGTTTAGGCTATATATGTAATAGAAATAAAATTGAGATACTCAACGTTGTAAATTATATTAATCAATAGAAATATTTTATCATTTAAAAAAAATTCATTATATTAGTTATTACTCATAATCCATAAGTTGATCTTTTGACATTGTAGAACGAATGTAAGATTTCACTAACTTCAACTTTAAAAAACTTCTTTCAACAAATGCAACAGTGACAAGAATTGTTAGCAAAACCTATAAGCAATCACTACTTGATGATAACAACCAATATATTTCACATAACTAAAATATGTCAACTACTCATGATTTGCCTAACCCATTTTAAGTCCACGTATATTTCAACATCATATTGACCATTATGCTTCAGCTCATTTTCAAAATCTCTACAACTGGATTTGAGAGTAGTAAAGAGATTTAAAAAAGAACCAAAGATACTTTTATAATCTTGGTATTGTTTAAACCTTCGCCTAAGGAAATCGATTTCTTAATCAACAATATATAAACTTTGCCTGCATTTTTATGGGCACATACGTTGCACAAAATTCTCCTATGAACCTGAGCCTAGAAGTAAAAAGCAACCCAAAGATACTTTTATAATCTTGGTAATGTTTTTATGAATTTATTCATATAGGCTACCGATCCTGGACGGGAGGCCCCAAAATTTGGGGCCCTGTGCGGTTGAACATATCGCATGGGTCCAGGGCCGGCCTGGGTGAATCATAATACAATGGCATCGGGGAAAAATGGTCTAGGAGACTTTTAAATACATGTTGCTGAATTAATTTTAGTTATTTAAAAGTTAATAAAAGTTTGTAGGTTTTAATTTTATTTTTTTTACGGAAAATCTCTATTTCCCAGCATTAAAAAAAAGTTCAATCACTTTTAAAAAATACAAAAATGAGCGCGAGCTACTCTAATTGAGCAGTCGGTCCAACCACGTACACGCTTGTCGAACCAACAATTGATACGGTTCAACTGAGGATTCGTCTAACCGCACCGGTTGGACCGGGAACTGGTATTGCCAATAGAAACCGTTTTTCCTCAATCCCAGGAAGGATAGGGCATTACAGGCAATTTGGCCAAGTATATAGACTATTTCGAAATCTCAGGGTGGGTTTGTGCCCAACACAGTCACGACATCATGCAAATAAGAATTTTAGAAAATCAAATCTTAAAATTTGTGAAATTTGAGGTGAAAATCAATCCATTTATAATTATCAAGTAAATAGGTGATTATTTATAGGAAAATTATTGAGTAGAAAACATGTCATAATATCATAATCTAAAACAAACTTTGTATCAATTTTAATAGTGAAATTGAAAACATATTTCTAGACCTCTCATCCCATGTTTCGGTCTCTCTTATCTCTTATATGTTCATTTCAGCTTAGGATTTCGAAACTGAACTTAACTGAACTGAATGGATCTTCAAGTAATGTACAAATTTGAATTAATCAAATCTGAACTGATTTGAACTGGTCCGCCAACAATATTTTCTCCTACCATAATTAATATGTGGATTTGGATGGTACATATTTTCTTGGTGTACTAAAGTTTAAAGGTGGCATACTTATGAAAAAAAAAACATTTTTCACATATACCTACAGATATATATACATTATAAAACATTTACACACGATTTAAGCACTCAAGATCAATCTAAAAATGTAACAAATACTTGCATTCTTTAACATAAGAACAAAATGTACTCCATATGAAAATGACAGGCCCAATATATCGCTAAAGCTAGGAAGTTTAATTAACCTGCCTGTTTCCGATCATGCACTACACGCCAGTTAACAGATCAAGAAGGATCTTCGAGAACGTAACTCCTTTTCTTCTTGCATAATGCGATCGATCAACACTTTCTCACCGGACAAACACCTCCTTAATTTTTCCAAACAATAAAATTCATCGATAAATTATATAATTAAAACGTACAATGTCAGTGTGCATATGATGATCATAAGCACACACGCAACCAATCTATTTTCTTGAAAACGGTAAAGAGGTGACTCTAACATCGACCTATTAGCTGAATTACAAATAGAGTTTCGCTTCACCTCATGCCAATCAGCCAAACAATGAACACAACCTTTCTAAGCCAAACTATTACACGACATATCTCATGAGAATCAAGAGAAATTAAGGTATCTATATAGTCTTTTCTCACGCCAATGTCCTAGCCAACAACACAAACCATCACACACGTATACTTCCTAGCTGCACATATCAAATGTAATGAACCAGATATTAGGCACACGTTTTGTACTCTTTCAGATAATCCTTATCAATATCCCATCCCTTATTCTTGAGTTTTACGCGATCTATTCGCGGACGTGACAGTCAATATGACATACAGAGCAATTCCTGCGTAGCACAGTCCAAGAGCAGTTGCGATCTTGTGGCAGAACTGCCCGAAATGGTCACATATAGCTGTCCAACCCGAGTGGCTGTTTCCATACTTTCCGATGTATCCAACTGCTGATGCTGCTGATGATGCCGCCACAAGCAATAGTGTGATAATCTGCGAATATATAGTTTGATTTGCAGCTTCTGTTAGATGTATATGTCCAGGTAGTTCAGAAGTATGAGTTTGTTTTTTAGTTACAACTTTCAATTACTTGTAAGTTGTCACATTTCTTAAAATGGACTATTTTACACTGCAAGAATTCTCCTAGTACATGTAGTATGTCTATATGTGGCATTGGTGGTTCCGATGCAACATTATCACAAAAAATCAAGGCGCGCATCTGATTAATACTCTGATACCAATACACGGGAGGGGAATTACTCTGGCATTATCAGCACCCTTCTTATTGGTATCAGAGTAGTAAGCGAACACACGCCTTGATTTTTGGTAAGTATGTTGCAAGAGCATTTGTGGTCCTATTGCAGAATACAATTAGTCTAGTTCATTTATATTAATTTTCGAACATATTTCACGTACCATGTCATGTAGGAACATGAAGAAGAAGAACGACGGATTGGCAGACCTGGTACCGATAATGAACACAATAAACAGTGACAGAACCGAGAACACACCACCTAGGATGTTCGCCCATGCACAGAACCTGAAACCATACCAACAAAAAAATATTTAGACATTCTTAAAAGTCCTAGGATATTACTCAAAACACATTAAATTCGAGTTTACTGACTTGAAAGCCGGAGAATAGCTGGAGCGAGCGTCAACAACGATACCATAAATCTCGACAGTCTGCTTGTTAGTGAACACAAACGAACCAGCAACAAGAAACAATATCGCAGCGAATAATCGGAGGACAATCTGAGTAACCAAGAAGAGCTTCTGATTCTTGGCTCCGTTAGACATAATTGTATGCGTTTAGCTAAACTAATTTATTTTTATTGATTTTTCGGAATATGTAGCAAAAAGTGTATGGTTCTCGTTGTTGATAGGCAAGGTATAGTAGAGGTGGATATTTATAATGAAGAGTGTTGGGGCCTGGGGGTAATTGCACTGGAGAAGGAAAAGTAGGTCTGCAATTGAATAATGTAGTTGAATTGATGAATAGTGTCAAAATCAGGGAATTAATTAGAAGAGATCCGGTTTGATATCACTTCTTAGAATAGACTCCAAAGATATCGGATTTGTTGGGATTGATTCAGATTTTTGAGTCAGTTCTGCTGTGTGGGGAATTGTTGTTGTGTGCCCGGTCATGAGATTATAATTACCTCCTTTCAGCTCACTTGAAAATCTATACGCTAAAACCTAAATTGAATTGAATGAATTTAGATTGCGATGAAGTAGAGTAAATTCAAGTATAAATTAAACTACGCAAATCTAAACTAATTAAATTGAATGTACCTGACCTGAACTAAATTGAATAGGATTGAAATGAAATGAATTAATGTAAAATAAACACAGCCTTAATGATAATTCTGGTATGCACAATTTAAATTCTACTAATTCTCTATGCTAACCGGCCGGTCTAATACTCTAAGATGAGTATGATTCACGATTTGCTTCACTCTACTTTACAGACATGGGCAGATTATATGGGATTAGAACAATTATTTTACCTCATTAAGGTGATGATGTGTCAATTTTGGGTACCTTAACATGTCTGGAATTGAATTGTATGTTTTACAGTGTCATATCTGTCAAAAAAATTCTTCAAGCAACAAAAAAAGATTGATTCATGGGTGGTCAACGAAAAGTTCTCAAGGTGCCTTCACATTTACACATTGCTAGTGCTGGGTCAGGTGGGAAATTCGGGAATTTGGACTTCGGGTTCGGGAATTCAAGAATTCGGGATCGGGACGAATATTTGATGCCCCAATTCCATCCAAATAAAGGAGGGATTTTCGGAATGGAACTTTCGGGATTCGGGATGGGATCGGGGGAATTTGAGATCCCAAACAATATATTAAACTTTGCAACATCCAAATACATTGACTAATAGTCGACATTCTTCCTTTTAAAAATTGCAAATGATTAATTAGCAATTAGATTTACACTTAAGTTTTAGTATTATTTATTAAATCATTAAACCATTTGAGATCCCAAATCCCAATCGGTAAGTAAAATCAATTCCAATCTCATCCCAAAGTTAGGCCCGGAAATTTCAGGATCAGGAAATTCGGAAAAATCCCCATCGGAATCGGGAATTTCCCAATGTCCCATACCATACCCCCACTCCTACACATTGCCCACTCGGATGTGACCAGAAATATAAACTACTCGTATTCGTTAACTCGATATTTCAATTTACTTTCTTTATATCACAAAGTCTTGTAATAAATCGTATTATAGTAAACACATTAAAATAATCACATTATTATTATAAAGTGTTTTATTAAACCTTATTAGAATAAACACATTATAAAAGTTAAAACACATGAACTTGGGGTATAATCGAATTTGGTATCCTCCTTCGACTACTGTACGATTGGGTTTTAACCCTATACATACATGTCACCGGTCTAGCGGTACTGTACTTGGGCCCCTAAAATTCGGAGGTCCTATACAATTGAACATGCTGCATGAGCTCGGGCAGTACTGCACATCGTGATATGGGTCGTCATCACTCATCAGGTCTTCATTTTTATGCCTTGAATGAACCAAATATATATCGTTGGACGGCCTTAGGTAATTCAAATTAATTTATTTATCTTACAAACGTATTATAACCATTATGTCAAACGAACTTTGATGAGGGAGTCGTCAACCTGCAAACACATGTTATGAAAATGTTATTTCATAACGCAGTACAGCGCAATTTGTTCATGCATTGCGCAAAAAGAAAGATGTATTCTCCAATCTCCTAATCTCCTCCACCTCAAAAACAATGCACCAGTTTAATTTTTTGTGGTCAACAAATTTCAACTTTAACTACAAATTAATTTCAATTATAATTGTAAAAATCCTAGAAATATACGGCCCGTTTGGCCAGCCGTTTGTTACCTCAATTAGCATTTAGCTAATTGCTAATTGAGTTTTCAAATGTTTGGCCAGCCGTTTGTAACTCAATTAGTCACAATCCCACATACCTCTATTTATTCCATTCACACTCTTACACATCTCTTACACACTCTTACACATACCCCACATACCCCCCACTTTTATCTCTTAAACACATACCCCACTTCTTACACCTTTCTTA
>JAYMSL010000951.1:0-19590 GCA_036897195.1 Plantago coronopus
TTTACAGACTTAAGCTGAGAAAGCTTAGTATTAGGGGTTATCAGTCTGCTACTAAAAATGTATCATCATCAAAATCCTAAGAAACAATCAGTCTAACAGTTATGAATGACCAGAGTTTATGAATTGGATTCAGGCGACCATGTTTCATGCTTATAATATATCTTCTACATTGGTTAATGGTTTACATGCAACGGTATTTTCCTTCTCATGTTTGCATTGTAGAATTGACGCCTCTACTATATGCGAATGTGATTTTGTCTGTAATGTGAGAATACTGTATATATTCACCGGCTCATTGATTGTTTAGCTGCATGTATTAGTATCATCTTGTTTTGTGAAAAAACCCTATCTGATATCATATGTGTTTGCAAAATCCCTATCCAAGATTGCAATCGTTTGTTCATATTCGATGATCTGTCTAGCTGTAGAACACGGGAATCGCACCTGTCTTTTATCTGTTATCTTCTATCCAATTATCGTAGTTACTTGTTTAAACATCTTATTTAGTTATCTCTACGTGATTATAAACCTGCAAACAAACAAACCAACGTCTCGTTAATTGCGCTCAGTCTGCTAATTAATTAGTATTCATAATTATTGATTCTTAGTTCCATTGATTCCTTTTGAGACCGACCTCTGGGATTAACCTACGACTGTTCTATTTATAGAGTTGTGATAAGATAGTCTTGGCAAGATTATAAATATTTTGGTGAGTAAAACGACGTTCATCATTAAGTTCAGGTACATTTAGTCAAATTTATACATAAAATAATTTCAATTCAAAATGATTAAGTTTAGTACAGTTCAGTTCAAATATATTCAGATAAATCGAACATAGACTTATCATGTAATCTTAGGAGTCAATTATGAAAGAACATTTGAACATTTTTTAGGTCGTACTTTGAAATTTTCCTGTAGTATATTTGCAATACTTTGAAATCACTTTAATGAAATGAAAAGTAATATTAATTTGAAATTGCCATACCAGCCAAATAATATCCACAAGGTCAAATATAACAAAAGTACGGTACGCAACACTTATGTGTCTTTTCTTTCTACGAAGTAATAAATTACACGTAATTTCTTTCTAGTAAATTTGTGGACTATATAAATCTATTGCATACTTACAATACTGTGAGTTTCCGTCTTACCTTGTAATCTTACGAGTCAATATTATGAAAGAACACTGAAACATTTCTTAGTAGCATTACTTTAAAATTTCCCCTTTGTAAATATACTTGTTACTTTGAACTCAATTTAATGAATTTAATTAAAAGTAATATTAAATTAAATTTTTCGTACCAACCAAATAATATCCACAAAGTCGATTTATAAAAGCATGGTAGCGTAGCACTATGGGTCTTTTATTTCGAGTATATGAATTTACTGCATAATTATGTCACTTTCCGTCTTATCATCGTGTGAAAAATATAAGTAAAATCATCGCCTATCAAGTATCAACCCGTCTTATATATTTCATCGTGTGAAAACGTAAGTAAAAACATCGCCTATCAGTATCAACCAAATAGGTAGTGTTGTAAATTTGGAACATCGTCTTATTAGGGTTTCTGGATGAGAATTTAAGAATTTTACCCCGCATCTTTATTTTAGCTTTAAAAAAAGGAAAATTTGTGACATAATATGAAATGCCGGAAACACCCTCCTTCCTCTCCCCCACCACCTCTTCAATCCTCCTCGCGAGTCTCCAAGCGTACAAACAAACGTATCCAGAGAAAAATTCAGACACAACACTCTCTTGACGAGTACAACTCCTCTCGTTTCGACCCCAATTGCAATCGCATTGAGCCTATGACTGTTATGGCTACTCCTCCACCCAACGAGGTAAATGCATCACACTCAATCTGCAGCTCTTTACACTGTTTTTTTTTGCTTCCAAACTAGGTAAATTTCAATTACCGCGATCAAGCGGTAGGTTTTGATTAGGAAGTCTGGTTTTCTGTTTTTCAGCAGCAGGAGGACGAAGATATGTTGGTGCCACAATCGGATGTGGTGGAAGGCCCTCAGCCTCAACCCATGGAAGGTAACAGCAGCGGTGATTGATCTCTGGTCTTAATTTTTATCGTAGATTGTTTGTGTTCTGCTATTTTTATCGATTTAGGTTACTGCAGAAAGTTGGAGTTTATCAATTCATGTTTTTTTTTTAGCTGGAAAAAGTCCAATCATCTGGGTTACTTTTTTGTTTGTTTGCTGTTCTTGTTGTTTTTTTTAGTTGTTTGGGATTTTTGCTGTGTGGAGTTTGTCTAAGTCTAATATTAGGGGAAAAGAGGGGGGAATTTCGTTGTTTCTGTTGTTATTATTGGCCGTCATGGTGATGCGGTTTTTCTTGTAGCCATGGTGATGTGGTTTATTATATAGTTATAGGCTGCAAAATCATGTGCTGTCGCAATGTGATGTCTAGGGTTTAGTTCGGATGACATGGATGAAGTTTGTTGGTTTGTCGTTTTTTGCTGTAATTCTTGAAACAATGATTGTGATAGAGAACGACTTTGTTGTCTAATATCCGTCTTGTAGTAAATGTGTTTGGTGTTGTATCACGAACACGCCTTGTGGGCATAGTTCTTTACTCTTACATACCTTGTACTTTTCAATTATGTATGTAGCAGCGGAAGGAACAGATGTCTCCTCAAATCAGCCTGCCGAGGAACCTCGTACAACCAAGTTCTCTTGGAGGATAGATAATTTTTCTAGGTTGAATGTGAAGAAGTTATACTCTGCTGTATTTGAACTTGGTGACTACAAATGGTATTTCTTGTTTCTTTGTTCTTTTTTTCTTGTTTTAACAGTTCCTAAGCTAAAATCAGTCATTCGTTATGTTCTTTTTGACTGATCTTATTAACTACTTCTGGCCTCATTATTTTCAGGCGGATTCTTATTTTTCCGAAGGGGAACAATACTGATTACCTTTCCATGTATCTAGATGTGGCTGATTCAGTCAATCTACCTTATGGTTGGAATAGATTCGCCCACTTCAGTTTGGCAGTTGTTAATCAAGTTCATAACAAGTACTCTGTCAGGAAAGGTACTGAAATTCACATTAACAATATATAGAACAAAAAAAATGGTCTACTGTTTGCATGTGATCCTGTCTTCGTTCTTATGTGTTTTATCATGACTTGTATGTGTGTCATGATGACAATTAATAATCAGAGTGATGCAGCAAGAATGGTTATAATTTAGCAATGTTACATGGCTCAAACCATGTTTGTCGGGTTAATGTTTGTCCGGTTGTATTCAGTAAACTGATGCAACGCCTGGGGAAGCTATCAGAACCAACTTCATTACTGATGTTGATGACTGGCCATTATCTCATGCTTTATAACCTGATTGCCACTGCAAGATGCCCCGGTTCTTGTGCGAGCAAGCAAAATCCTGACTATTTTATTTTTGTCATTATTTCTCGTTTTTTTTGGTGGTTGGGGGTGGCTGTTGGTCATCTTTGGGCAGAGTATTGTAAGGATTTACCTATGAGACACTGTTCATACTGCAACTTTGAGCCTGATGAAAGAACTTTCTGAATCCTAATAAATTTTCTCACAAATCCAAGACTTAATGTGGTCATCATACAATCAACAAAAAGAAACTAGAAAAGACACAAATCAGGAATTTCTAAATGAGCTTCCTGGCCAAGATTGAATCCCGTAAGATAATGTCCTGAAAACACCTGCAGTTCCTTTCCCATCATAAGCACAAAATTACATCCTGGAGTAATAGTCCAAAGGTTCCACATCTTATCCCTCATCATTCTTTCTTCTCCTTGTTAATGAACATTAACCTTCCTAATCATCACTCAAAAGAATTCTGTTTGTCCAATATCATATCCCATGAAATACAAGCAGTTATACACTGCAGGAATATCAGATCAACTGACTCTGCATCTCTTATGATGTATGTGAATATGTATAAGCCTCTACTAACACAAGTTATCGACTGTTAGAACTTAGAACATTGCCCCTTGTAATGTCTATAATAAAAAGCTACACTGGAATGTAGATTACTCGTTTAGATTATTTTCCACTGGAAATCATCCCATTGTTACCTGGTGGTATAACTAGAGGAATGATTAGGGTAGCCAAGTGACTGAATTCGTAAGCTGTTTTTTGTTTGTTAACGTGGTTATTTTCAGTCTCTAAGTGCATATTTATTACTAATGTTTTGTTATTATAAATCACATCATAAAGGTCATTTAGTTTCAAGCCTAATGTGTGTGGATCCAAGTATTTAGGACCCTAGAATACTCAAATGTACTAGTTGCATGCTGTGAGTACTGAATATATATATGAACTTCATTTTATGTGATAACAGTTTATGTATCATGGATAAAACAGGAAGTGTTATTGTACAGTGCTGCTTATACTGCTACTCAAACAAAAAGTTGCATTGATTATGCATGTACTGTAATTGGATGCTGATAAATATATGGCAGCTGCTTACGATATCCACTGAAATGCTCATAGACCAGTTTATGCTAGCTTTGGGAGAAGCATTATAACGTCAACGGAGTGTGTGTATACCGTTCATATACGAATTCGAAGTGAATTAAATTATGTTGTTGGATGACTGATTTTTCCTTATCAAGACTGTTTTTTTTTAATCTTAACGACGACTAAAATTAAACATGGTTGCATTTTGATTCACACCTTGATTTGGCTTTGTAGAAACACAACACCAGTTCAATGCCAGGGAGAATGATTGGGGTTTTACATCCTTTATGTCTCTTGGTGAACTTTATGATCCAAGTCGAGGTTTTCTTGTCGATGATACCTGCATAATTGAAGCTGAGGTTGCTGTCTATAAACAAATGGATAACTGGTTGCATGATTCAAAGAAGGAAACTGGCTTTGTTGGACTAAAAAACCAAGGAGCTACATGTTACATGAACTCTCTTCTCCAAACCCTGTATCATATTCCATTCTTCAGGAAGGTAATTATCTGGCCGTGGATTTTACGTTGGATTTGTCACATTGAAGTCTCTTCTCAAAGCTAATGAGCTTTTTCTCTTTTCTTTCTTTTTTGATTCATATCCAGGCTGTCTACCACATGCCAACTAATGTAAATGATATACCATCTGCAAGTATTTCTCTGGCATTACAGAGTTTATTCTACAAGTTACAATATAGTGATAGTAGTGTTGCTACTAAGGAGTTGACAAAATCATTTGGGTGGGACACATATGATGCTTTCCTGCAGCATGACGTTCAAGAACTTAATAGGGTGCTATGTGAAAAGCTTGAAGAGAAAATGAAGGTTCGTATGAATGAATGCATACATTCTGTATAGTTAAAATAAGGGTTGTTTTTGCTAATTGTTGTCATCCCGTTATCAGAGAACTGTCGTGGAAGGTGCTATACAGCAATTATTTGAGGGGCACCACATGAATTACCTTGAGTGCATCAATGTGGACTACAAATCTAGTCGAAAGGAGTCATTCTACGGTAATGTTGCACTTATCATATAGTATAATATTACAATGCCTTATCTGCTCTCTTTGCACTTGCTCTTTGTTGACAGTTGCTCTTCATTGACACTTATATCCTCTTTGCAGATCTTCAGCTTGATGTCAAGAATTGTCATGATGTCTATGCTTCGTTTGATAAGTATGTTACAGTTGAACATCTAGAGGGTGACAACAAGTATCATGCTGAACAGTATGGTTTGCAGGTGAGCAGGTCAAGGCAAATGTTGTCTTGTCTGAGATTTATATAAACTGATTTTTATAAATCTTATGTCACGCCATTTTTCAGTTTGGTTTGACTTTGCTCCGTAGTTTGATACATACTTTCATGCAAGCTTTTATAACTAATGCTAATATTATCCAGGATGCAAAAAAGGGGGTATTATTTATCAATTTCCCCCCAGTGCTCCAACTCCACTTGAAGCGTTTTGAGTATGACTTTGCGCGGGATATTATGGTTAAGGTCCGTCAGCACTTGGATTTCTCTTCCAATACATTACTTGCCGGATAAATTTTTACTTCTATCTATTACGATAATCCAGAATATAAAATCAAAAAAATTCTGGAATATATTTAATTGTCAATCTTTCTGGATTATATACCATACATGCAGACATGCTTAGGCTCGTTAGAAACAGTAGATGGCATTGAGCTTCTCTGTGTTTGCATCTCGTGATACTAGAAGAAGAGTTAGGAGAACAAGATAAACGAAACATGGAAATGGATGGATAGGGACTTAGGTAGTGTTTGCCATTGCTGGAAAAAAGCACTTCTCTTCTGGAGAAAAAAAGCAGAATTGGAGTGTTTCATTTCACAACTTCTGTTTTTGAGAAGCAACCCAAGGCTTGCTTTTTCCTGCTTAAAGCACTCCCGACTGCTTTTTTTTCCTAATTAGCAAACACCTACAACTTTTTCTCAGAATCACTTTTATATCACTTTAAGCAAAAGCAGGTTAAAATCAACTTTGAAAAGCAATGACAAACACTCACTTAGACTCTGACTTTAAGCAGAAAATTAATCTAGTCCCTCCTGAGGCTAAATGCATGTCAGGCTTCTGAAACTAGCCATGAACCTACCCTATACATGCCATATTGTTGCTCTTAACATCTTCATTATGTTTTGAACGTTGTCGCATTGTTTGTCTTACCTCATGCATAAGTGAATCTTTATCCTCATGCAGATAAATGACCGCTATGAGTTTCCCATGCAACTTGATCTGGATAGAGACAATGGTAAATACTTGTCCCCTGATGCCGACAAAAGCGTACGCAACCTTTACACACTTCACAGGTTAGAGATGATATCTTTTGTATGATTTACTTTTTTGAAATATTTTAACGAATTCTTACATGGGTTGCAGTTTATGCTTCTACTAGTGGTATTATATCTTTAGTTCAATAATTGGTTTTGTTCCAACTAAAGGTCCTTGAAACTTTTTCACACCCATCAATATATATTGCTATACTTTCGATAATTTTCACATTGATTTTCCAAAATTTTGAGTATCTTCGAATTAGTTTGCAACAATATTATGCCCACCTGATCAGCTGTACAATTGAGGAATTTGTTTTGTTTTGCATGAAGTTTGTATATACTGATTTTTTTTGTTAGATTGCCAGTTTTACTTGTAGACCTACATATCGTTTAGTATGTGTGCATGATGTTCACTTGTATAGGTATTTGAATCTTCTTTTGCCTCATTTGAGGTTGTTCCCATAACTGAATACTAAACACAACACCCCCCACCCTGCCCCACTTAAAATTCCAATTTTCTACATCATTTTAACAATTTTATTGTTTGCAGTGTTTTGGTCCACAGTGGTGGTGTGCATGGCGGCCACTATTATGCTTTTATAAGGCCGACACTTTCTGGAGAGTGGTATGTTTACTTTCTCATGATTCATTATGTTATTTATGCACAATTATATATGTGAAGTTCAAACCCCCTAGTTACTGTTGGCCAAACATCATAAAATCTCAATGTACTTTATTGACATTCCTGTGTCCAATAACGACATCCACTAATAGTGTAGTCTTTTGATCCATGACAGTTTTCCTCTTAAACATTCGGGTCCTAAGCATAACTTATTTTATGGCTGTATTAAGGAAATTCATTACACTTGTGGCTGAATTATCTTTCTAAATTTCTTTAATTATTGACTGGTCTTAGGTTTAAGTTTGATGATGAACGAGTGACAAAAGAAGATATGAAAAAGGCTCTAGATGAGCTGTATGGTGGTGAAGAAGAAGTAAGTTTCCACTACTTGTCCTTGTCTATGTAGATCACCTCCTATTTATTTTTTGAAGTTTATCTTGATCTTATTATATGCTAATTTGCCCTTACTCTGGGATCTTTTCAGCACCTGATGCAGACAAACACGGGAATGAATATAAATTCTTTCAAGTTTACAAAGCACTCAAATGCTTACATGCTCGTGTATATTCGTGAAAGTGACAAAGATAAGATCATGTGCAATGTTGATGAGAATGATATCGCTGCACATCTAAGGGTGATACTGCTTATAGCACTAATGGTTTTGCATTGTGCATGGCATTTCTTTGATTGATATAGTTTCTTTCTTACTTAAGCTGGTAATTTTTTAGGAGAGACTTAAAAGAGAACAAGAAGAAAAAGAGCAAAAGAAAAAGGAGAAGACAGAAGCTCATCTTTATGCTATTGTAAAGGTATGTCTTGCAATAGTTGTTCATATTATTATAGTATATATATAGTCAATAACTATTTGAGTTATGCAATTGAGTTCAATTTACGACAACTAAGTTATTCAATTGAGTTCAGATTTAAGGACTAATTTAAAAATATTCAATAATTATATTGCAAATATGCAATCCATATTCCATAGAACTCTTCCAATCTATCACACTTCTCCTTTATTTTTTCTAATTTTTTATAATCTTAATATGTCAAAATACGTTTATCCAAACATACATCTGATTCCACCAAAATAATCTATTCGTTAATATCTACGATTCGATACCAGTAATGGATATGTTTCGACAACATTTTATTTCTAAAGAATAGTCGAAACTTACCCAACTTTGTCAAAAAAAAATTAAAAACTTATTTTATTAGATTATAAATTATATTTAGTTTTAAAATAAAAACACAAAATAAAGAAAAATATAAAATATCACAGAATAGTGCCACAATAACACGCGTAGCGTGTTCAAAATCCTAGTTATATTTATAGTTTGATTAGTTCACGGTATGATGTCTAGTCTATTCCAAGAATGATATGATTACCTTGAATTAAGTGGGAATTCATATGTGCTATACACATGTACGTGAACCATTAAGATCTTTGGAGATTAAAATTCTGTATTTCTACTCAGCAGTATAAATAATTAATTTTGAATGTTCTGGGTGTCTTTTAAAAAATCTGTGCATTAGCAGACATAATTAACAAGAAGTAGTTTTAGCCACTTTTTTGAGCGGCATTATGATGGTATGCATAGTTCTTGTAAGTCGCTTATCACATTATTGAACAATGAACACTAAGGTGATGAAAGTTCATATATATGTTTATAGAAACTCATTTGATTTTATCAAAGTTAGTTGGGCTTTACAATTATTATGAATGATGGGAGCTTAAATAAGTATCTACTTAATAAGCTCAAGTAGCAGAGATTAAGAAAATATAATAATATAAATAACATTATTAGTGCGCCCGAAGTTCCTGAAATTGAAATTCGATTGAATGCCAGTGTATAATTATATACTTACACTAGTTCTTCGACTTTGTGAATCATGTATTCACTTCAGGTTGCAACCGATGAAGATTTTCGACGACAGATTGGACGGGATGTATTCTTTGATTTAGTTGATCATGATAAAGTTAGGAGTTTCCGTGTTCAAAAGCTCATGCCGTTCAACAATTTTAAGGTATGTCAATTCAAGCACAAGATATTTCCTACTACTATTGAATGAATTATAAGTACTGCTGGCTACATGTTAGTATTATTATGCTCAAAAGCTCATGCCGTTCAACATTGTTATTAGCTGTTTGTTTAGATCTCTTGTGTATTGAAACTGCATAATAATTCGATGTGTTTTTTAATTATTAAAATTGCTGGCTGGGCAGCGACTTTGGAGTATGCTATCACCAAAAACAACAGACATTTAATCCTATTTGACTGAAGTGCTATATCTGCATCTATAATATATGTGGAAGTGATTGCTGATAGAAATATTCCTCACCTGGAGCACATCCTACACGTGTATAACATTAAGGTTTATTAGTTCGGAGCTTGTCACTGTCGTATCATGACTACAGCGGGCTAGGTCTCCGATATGTTTTTACATATGTATAAAAAATTGCAACTTTTTTCCATTTAGCAGTCTTTACAAAAAATTCTAAGACAGCGAACACCACCATTGACCATCCACACAAGTGTGTTTGGAGTGTTCTTTCCTAGTATCTATAAAATCGGATATTTTTCTAAATATTAGTAAAAACCCTCTCAAAACACTTCATTGATGATATACGTTTAGAATAATGATTATAAGAATGTAATTTTTTGTAATGACTAAAAAAGTTACTAGGTTTTATTTCATGAATTTCGCATATAATATATTTATTAATTTGAAGTTTTTAATAATGATCGATTATTATTTAATGAGTTAAATCTTAATACGGGGTGAGTAAAGTTCCTGACTTTGCCCCGGGCAACGAGCAGGAGTTCAACTGAAGCTAGTAAGTCATCAGTCGGAAATAGGATTGCAAAGACTATGCTTATTGATTACATAGTACCATGAGTATGATTTATTTTCTATGATCTAAAAAGTAGTAGATTTGACATCTATGGAGTTAATTGGAGAAAAGCTGTTTAGTTTCTGTGTTGAATGCAGACGGATTTGTATATTTTGTGTTCTGTTGGTGGGTTATTAATAAAATATGCTGGTTTACTCTTTTCTGTTGATTTATTTCTTCCTCTTGCTCTCTGTTGCCATTTTTGTTTTGATAAGAAGTATGTTACTGGTATCACTTAATTTTCCTGGGAGTACATTCCATTTGTTTCCCATCTAATGGATTTGCAAGAATCAATTATGACAATCGGAATCATGGTTGAAACTGGCAAATCTTGGTTTGTTTGTTGTTAGTATTTTCACTGCCATCTGATCAGATGCTAATTGTAGGAAGAAGTTGCGAAAGAATTTGGTATACCGGTGCAGTTCCAGCGTTTTTGGCTCTGGGCTAAGCGGCAAAATCACACTTATCGCCCTAACCGGCCATTGACACTCTTAGAGGAAACACAAACTGTAAGTGTCTCATATCGAATCTGATTACTGACTGGATAATGATATATGCCTTTTCACATTGGCAACGTGACACTGCTCGATGATCTGCACTGGGTTTCGGGGGTCGATGTTTTCCCCGTACATTTTTCTTGTGACTATTAGAGGGATAACGGTTACAGACTCGTCAAACGGTCAAAGTATTATTAGCTCAAGCATGTGTTTCAGTAGTGTCCATAAATATTTAAGTTACGTTACATAGTTAACATGGTATCCTATGAATATGTAGAGGTTTTGAATCCCCCAGAAGCCAGTTATGAAGGAGATGAAGTCTATGCTTTGTGGCTATTGTCTACTCAAAAACTGTTGCCAGTTATGATGGCAAGAGACCAAGTTACATTCTTTGTGGATGTAGAGTAGGATTCAGAACAGTGATCTAATTTTCGGAATCATATTGGTGATGTATGGGCTGTTAGGTCACCTCAGGTGATGGTACTAATAGGTGACGTAGCTGTAGGAAGATACAAAATTGCTATATCTATGTTGATGCAAACTTGAACTGTCTCCAAATGAGATATGACCAGGAAGATCACTTGAACCTATATTAATAACTTTTGTTAAGTTTATAGATCATCACATAAATTGAAAGATATTGGCACAAAAAAAAATAAAAATTGAAAGATAAATTCGTATTGAGATCTGCATGGTAACTGCAATTTTGATTACATTTACTAAATTGTGCCAAAGGGCTAGGCTAAGACTTTCCAACTTCAATAAGAGAAGTTTGAACATATGTCTACTAAATTATATATACTTCTATTGTTCACTCTCATGTTCTATTTATGCGATTGTAGGTTGGACAACTGAGGGAAGTATCGAATAAGGTCCAAAACAATGAGCTAAAGTTGTACCTGGAGGTCGAGTTCGGACAGGTATGTCATTGTGAGATTAGCTAAGAAATTATTTTGAAGGAGCCATTTGTTTTTAGAAAGTTATTAATTGTTTTTTTTACGCTGTCATCCAGGATATGCGGCCCATCCCTTTCCCCAGTAAGGGAAATAATGATCTTTTGTTATTCTTCAAGCTCTATGATCCGGAGAAAGAAGAGCTAAGGTGTCATACTTTTATGTTTGCTTATTTTTGTACAGATTTTCCTGTGCGTATCTTCTAACGAAGCAGATACAAGATCCTCTATACATCTTGATAAAGCTATACTGTTTAACTGTTGCGCTATTGCTTTTTCGTGCTAGATATGCTGGAAGACTATTTGTGAAACAAGGTGGCAAGCCTATTGAAATCTTGGGTAAACTTAATGAAATGGCAGGCTATGCTGCTGATGAAGAGATTGACCTTTTCGAGGTTAGTTAATATATATGTCATTTCATG
Source organism: Plantago coronopus (assembly GCA_036897195.1). Classification (NCBI taxonomy): domain Eukaryota; kingdom Viridiplantae; phylum Streptophyta; class Magnoliopsida; order Lamiales; family Plantaginaceae; genus Plantago; species Plantago coronopus. The sequence goes on from JAYMSL010000951.1 coordinate 12,114, forward strand.
AAGTTAGGAAGAGGCCTTGCAATCTGCACACTCTCTTCTAGACATCCTTTAGTATCTGTTGCAACTCTGAATAGTAATAGAAAAAAGAAAAGAAAGAAAAGAAAAGAAAAAATCACAGCTAGTATGGTGATTATCTGTCTAGTGTCTAAACTTGACATTCATTTCTATAGTCAACTAAGCACTTGCTAATTTTCTTACTCGCGCCTTTATTTGATATGTGTTGCATATATGTATTCACTATTTAGTTGTTGCTGTTCCCCAGTTGGCTTCTTGCCACATTTTGAATTAATTAAGTGTTTTTTTACTGGAAGTGATTCTTTTTGAACTGCAAAGTTGGAGGTAGTGTCAAGTTACCATTCTATTGTATCTGAGGAATCTACTCTTACACTTCTCTGTTAATTCTGTTAATAGTTGTCAACGAGACTTGTGCAGAAACCATATCATATGCAAGTATCTTATCGGTCAAAATCCATTTTTTTTTATGGATTTGAATAATTTGTTAGATAAATTGAATGCATATAAGTTTTCATTCTACTAAATCTCTTATTCCTTTGGGTTTTCAGGAGATAAAATTCGATCCTGTTGTCATGTGTGAACCAATTGACAAGAAATTTACATTTAAATCTAGCCAGGTATGTGTTAATCATAAGAACAGTAATTTATTCGGGAGGCAAGAAGTTATTGACATTCCATTTCCTTGTACTTGCAGCTTGAGGATGGGGACATAGTCTGTTTTCAAAAATCTCTTTCAACTGAAAGTACCCAACGCGTTCCTTATCCTGATGTTCCATCATTCTTAGAATTTCGCCATAATCTCCGCGTAAGTTTCATAAACTCGTTTATTGATTTTATTTTGTAATCTATTTAATTTGTTTGATGATCATATTTGTAGGAAACTCCTGTTAAGAATTAATTTCTGTCGGGTGTAGTCTGATTCCTTTCTTTTGTTAATGGGGACGAGCAATTATAGGATTACGATTTGTATCGTAGAGCCGAAATGGCCAACTTGTACCACTACCTATCCTAGGATATCACCCTTATATAATGTCATAACTTGGCTCTTTGTGATTTCCTGTCCACTTTTGCTGATCTCTTCTCCCTATCCGAAAGCACATTAATTTTCTTCTGGGCTTGCCTTTTATAACCCAAATACATGACATGCATATGCTTTCCCTTCTGTAATTTCATAGAGAGAAAATCACTTGGCTCAGAATAAAATAAAGACCACCCGAGTTAATTATTGGTTCCACTTTCCAGTCTGCACTAAGCAAAATCACAGTATCAGATGTTTTGTCTCACAGGTCTACATGTTAACAATTTCCAGAATATATCCGTAACCATTTGTTATTTAATAGTGGGAGCAAGTGATTTCTCAAAGTCATGATCCCCTTTCAATTTCCAGAATCTTTTATACGCTCATTGGTGCTTTGTAGCATGGCCTCCTCTCAGTTTGATGGTCTAGCAATTTCCCGAACATTTCTTGTTTACTATTACGTGAAAGTTTTCTTTGGGGATGTCTAATACATCTTTAAGGAAAAATGCTTCCTGTTTGCAAGTGCATTACATATTCTCTGAATTTTACTGTCAAACATTCGCAGGTTGTTCATTTCCGACCCCTAGAAAAGCCAAAAGAGGATGCATTTTCTCTACAGATGTAAGTGCAAAAGCTGAACCAACCTAATGCGTAGAATCACTTTTTTTGTTCCACATATATGGAGCAAATATTTACGTATATTGATTGGTCATGCTGCTCCTCAATCAATTGCATTATAATACAAATTTCATATATTGTGAAGGTCAAAGCTTGATACATACGATGACGTCGTAGAAAAACTAGCCATGAAGCTTGGAGTTGATGATCCATCTAAAATTAGGCTTACATCACACAATTCTTACTCTCAGCAACCAAAACCTCATCCTATAAAATATCGAGGGGTGGATAACTTGATAGACATGCTGCTGCATTACAATCAGGTACCAAGTAACTCAACTATGAGAGTCAATGTCTATTTATTTAGTACCTCAGATTAACAAACGTTATTGTCTTGGTCAGACTTCTGATGTTTTATACTTCGAAGTACTGGACATGCCTCTGCCAGAATTGCAAGGCCTGAGAACACTTAAAGTTGCATTCCGGAAGGCAGCAAACAATGAAGTTAGTACAGATTGTTGGTTTTTTTTGTTTTTGTTTTTTGGATGAGATCTATATTTCTCATGCATATATCATGTTTGCTTGTGTGTGTATATGTATTTTAATAAATTATACTTCTCTCTCCTATGACCAGATTGAAATTCACAATATTAGGGTGCCAAAAGAGAGCAATGTGGCGGATGTACTTGAAGAGCTCAAGATGAAGGTAACTATGAGACCTGTTAGTTGGTATATGTTGCTTGTGGTTCCAACATACCTTCTGAGGATTTTAACCGAGATGTTTAACAGGTTGAGCTATCTAGTCCAAATGCAGAACTCAGATTGCTTGAAGTGTTCAGCAACAAGATTTACAAGGTTTGGATTCTTGAGCCGTTTTCTCAGTTTATTTCCCTTCTGTTCTTTATTTCTTCTTTGGTTACATTCTTTATAAATACTCTTTCTGTAGAATTTCAAAGCAGCCTAGCCTCCTACATTTGATGTAAATTTTTGGATTTTGTTACTGAAACCCTTTTTCTTCTTTTGTTTTGCTGGGATGGGCGTGGGGTAATTAGACTATATTGCTATAAAAAAGGCTATACTCAACATTGTGTATCTGTAAGTAAGGGATTGAATATTTTTATGTAGAAAAATAAACCGACCAATCACCCTACACAAAGCACTCCTAAATAGTAAAAACAACACTGAACCAACTGATAAAGACTCAAAAAATAAATCATTTTTAAGTTTTTAACATCCCATCTGTGTAAGAAATATTTCCCTCCACAAAATGAAGTAATGCATCCCGGATGAATGGTCACTGACTCATGGTTGTGGTAATCTGCATGAGCATGAGGAATTTTAAAAAAATGTACATTTTGTGAAATGCATTAGTTGAGGAGCAACTTTTGCGAAATATTGTCTCTCTGGGAGATGGGATAGCATCAGATGTTTAACTATAAATATCATACATCTATTAATGCAGGTTATTGGTAGTATATTAAACACACGATGTTTGAAGTTAAACTTATGGTGTTTGTAGCTAAACATGTAATGTTGATCCTGTCTCTCACGCAAGTTTTGTATTAGTTGAGAGACTAATTTCTGTGTGATCCACATAACATATATAAGACGTGAGCTTGGAGGCACATAACACTCCCTTTTACCTCAAATCGAGAAATAAAATTATATGAGAACAGTTGATGGTTTTCTATTTGAACTATAGATCAAACTGAAGGTAATAATGGGATACGCTAGTTGACAGATCTGTCGTCTATTATATAAAATTACTTTCTAGATCTTCTATCTGTGTGCCTGTTGCTTCTACAAATTCAGAAATTATTGCTAGCAGTCATGCACCTATGTGTCTAGAGCATGTCCATCAGTATATGAACTTGGGGACTGGGAGATGTACTGAAGCTGTTTATGTGTAAATTGGTGAATGTACTTTGTGCTTCCCATGACAAAGGCTATCTTTTTTCTCTTCCTGAAAATGTACAGATACATGCATTACATTAGACTGTTTCTGCTTGTTCAAGATCAAATTCTGGAATTTGGTTGTTTGAGTATGTATATTATCTATTTCTTAAGTTGCTGGACATGATACTACTGTGCAGATATTTTCTGTCACCGAGAAGATAGAAACCATTAATGATAGCTACTGGACATTGCGGGCAGAAGAGGTTTGTCTGTCTGTCTGTCTCTCTCTCTCTCTCTCTCCCCTCAATCCTTTAATATGAGCCTAATCATTAATCTCCTGTTGCAGATACCTGAAGAGGAGAAAATTATCGGTCCACATGATTGTTTGATTCATGTATATCACTTCATGAAGGACGATGGTCAGAACCAAATGGTAATCTACTGCACATTCTGAGTCTGATGGTTTTCTGGATAAACTTTTATTACTATGTAGTAACAAGTACAAAATATATTGAATTTTGGAAGAGTAGACTAATATATACTGTATGTATACAACTGTGCAAATATGTTGAAGTTGAAACTAAATGCAGTGAAGATTGAAGCGTAGAAAAAATTGGAAATATGTGAATCAGATCAGAATCGGAAAACCATGATCGATCAATCATGATTCGAAGAAGCTTCGATATCCTCTGATCCAGATTCATTAGGCCTCTTGGTTTTCTGCACTAGCACTATCTACATCAGATGCACATCTTTTGACTATTCTGATGAAACTATGATGACATTTTCTTCGTTTAGCAGCAGATTCAAAATTTTGGCGATCCATTTCTGATGATTATCCGGGAGGATGAGATTTTAGCTGACATCAAGATTCGTCTACAAAAGAAGTTACAAGTGTCAGATGAAGAATTTTCCAAGGTTTTGTAGATAAGTTGTTTGATAAATTTTGTTGGATGCTGTATTTTACTTCATTTGAAGTAGTTCCATTTTCATATCCTTTATCTAGTAAAGTTATCACCATTCATTTTTTTTTTCACTTGTACCTCTATTTATACATACCTTTTCTTAGCAGTGGAAGTTTGCTTTTATTTCGCAAAATCGAGTAGACTACCTTGACGATCCAGACATTCTGTTCAGTCATTTTCAGGTCCTTTCTCTCTCAATCACTCAGATTTTATGCCATATGTTCTTACATTATTTGTATTCTAGTATTTGTTAATAAATTCTTATAAGTTATTGGATCATACAGAGAAGCCGTACCACCGTTGTCTGGGAACAGTATTTTGGATTGGAGCACTTGGATAATGCTCCTAAACGCATTGCCGCGAATCAGGTATGCTGCCCTTGCTCTGTTTTACTGTAATGAATGTTTTTGGTACAAATTTCAGTTTAGTGCTCTCATTTTGCTCTCTGATATCCAGTGCTGTAATTGCCTAGAGAAATTTTGCTAGTCAATTTTTTTATTGAATAAAAAGTTAATGTTATCTTTAACTGACTGGTTGTGATACATTGGTGGGTTTAACGGGAGGTGTGGCACACTCACAGTTGGTGAAATTGTGAAAGTTTTTGAATTTCAAGTCTTTTAAGTCACTTAATTAGCCTTGAGTTTTAATTTTACCAAACAAAACGAAACAATAAATATTAAATAAATATGTGCAGACAGCTTGCTCTGCTCAATGGCGGAGCGAGCTCTCTGGTTCGGAGTTGGCTGGCTTAGCCATTACTAGCAGAGCTTGAACTCTAATGTGGAGGCCAAAATTGGCACATTCACAGTTGGTGACATTGTGAAAGTTTTTGAATTCTAAGTCTTTTAAAGTCACTTAACTAGCCTTGAGTATTAATTTTACCAAACAAAACCAAACAATAAATATGTGCAGACAGCTTGCTCTGCCATCAATGGCGGAGCGAGCTCTCTGGTTAGGATTTGGCTGGCTTAGCCATTACTAGCGGAGCTTGAACTCCAGTGTGGACGCCAGAATTGGCAGTGCTTTATCTCCTGAACTGCGAATTGCTCCACCATTGATGACGGATACTTGATCCTCCAATGGAGGAGCTCAAAGTAATTCAAATATATTATTATAAATTTCAGTGTCTTATGATTCATTAGATTTGATGAGACTTTAGTTTGATTTGTATACTTACTTCGTAATAATGTTTATTTGATATAGTAACATTTACAACTTGCATTCGTTTATTTTGGTCATGATTCTTTTAACGGAGTTTCGCAGTAAACCCTCTGAAGTTTTGGGGATATGTTTGTAAATTAACAGAACTAAAAAAATTGGGCCTGGGCATTGTACAGGGTTTTTCCTATAATCAAAGGGTTTATTCTTAGTCGAGGAACTTTGTGCAAATGTTTTATAATTGAGGGGGTTTAATGTAATTTACCTAACGGAAATTGGGCTTGGGGCGATGTCTATAATTCAGGAGTTTGTGGTTTAGGGGATTTGGTGCATATTTCAGATATCTGGATAGCATATAATTCAGGAGTCAACCTGTTTTTGCTTAGCAGAGCATATAGAAAGGAGAGCTATCATGTTTGCTTTTCGAGATGATCACGTTGTGATTATGATCTCCAGTTTTTTAGAACTAAATTGGTCACACTAGTTACATACTTACATCTTATTCAACTATATTTTTTTGATATCCAGTATCGTCCGACATTTGAGAAGGCTGTGAAGATATACAATTAGGTCAATCTCCAGTGCAGCCGTGACTCCCTATCCTGCACAAGAACTGGCTGAAAACCTTAAAGCTGTAGCAAAGGTCACTATTTATATGGATAGCATCTATATGGAAGAGCTTCACCCTACTGCAAAGGCCAATCTAGTCAAGTACTTATGTATGTGAGATTTATTCAACGGTTCCTGACCTTTGACATGTAATTTGACGGCATATAGTGTTCCCGGAGTTGCCCTTTTCCAGATCCCTGTCACTCCTGTCTAGGCGTGATTGGTCGATTCTATCAGTACCCAGGTCTGTACAAGAAATTTTGGGTTTCGTGTACAGCTGCTACAAAGATGATGGCTATGATTGTGATTTTCTGATACTTAAAGGCTGTATAGTATATCTGAGGTTTGTTAAAGAACAATGTTTTAGCTCATATGTATAAATTATCAATCGATAAGTACATTAAATGGCTTGTTTTGCACAAATTCTGTTTTTTTTTTTTTAGTATATATACTGTTACCGGTATCAAGTGGGTTTGTGTGGTGATATCGATATAAAATGAAATGGTGTTTTGTGATATTAATGGTATACAAGTTCTTTTTTGGAAACGGTAAAGGAATGACTCGAAGGTTGGAGGATTAATGCCTGGTATGAGTAGCTGTCCCTAGTGGCCTAGTCCCTACTTTAATAGTGGAATATTATATGAGGTGATTTTTGTCTTCTTTTTTTTTTTTTTTTTTTTTTGAAAAACACACCATATATTACATATCTACTCCATCCGTCCCACAAAACTTTATTCACTTTCCATTTTTGGATGTTCCACAAAACTTTATCCATTACCAAATAAGGAAGCTACCCCACACACTAAAATATTATTCTAACATCAATACACTTATTTATCACCACACATTCTCAAAAGTAACCTACCCCACTTACTTTTTCATTTTTACTCAAATACTTAAACTCATTTTCTTAAACTGCGTGCTAACCCTAACGGGTAATGTTTTGTGGGAGGGAGGGAGTACCAAACTAATTTACATATAGGAAAAGCTTGATGTGAAATTGTTTGAGCAAGTTATTGTTATTGAACTCATACATACAATGTCACATACTTGCATGTATACGTTTAGTATTTTACACCACACGGTTAGGTCTGTGTATTACTCCCTCCGTCCCACAAAACTTTACCCGCTTTCCATTTTTGGATGTCCCACAAAACTTTACCCATTACCAAATAAGGAAGCTACCCCACACACTAAA
>JAYMSL010000952.1:0-19572 GCA_036897195.1 Plantago coronopus
AATCTGGGCAAAACTTGCCCAAATTTGTAACAATCAAATCTGAGCAAGATTTTGCCCAGATTTGATTCGAAATATTTTTTTTTTTTGACAAATTTGATTCGAATTTCGTTTTAATTTTTGTTCTTTTTAAATAATTTTTTTAAAATGTTGAATTTAATTATAGTTTGTTTGAATGTTAATTTAATTATTTAGTTAGGAGAAAAAATGGTTAATGAAGTTTAAATAATTATTAAAGACATTTTCATAAAATTGTAAAGTTGGGGACTTATTTACAATATACCAAATATTTGTTAATATTTGTTCTGAAAATATCAAAACTTGTTCTGTACATAACATTAGTGTTCTCATTTAGTTTAATCAAGTCGGCCGGGTCGGTTTCAAGTTTAAACCGTTTAGCTTAGGACTTCCCCAATTTCAAATCTAGTAGTCATAAGTTTTTCTTTTTTTTTTTAACAGAAAATCATCCACTTCGTAATTGAAGGAACATCTACAACATAATCGATAGATATTACTATACCATTGTTAGGGGCTTAACCAAGCTCCCAAACTGAATATAAAACACTCGGTTAAGGTTTAGAGTTATCGGGAATTTCTTAATCCAGAAATAGTAACCGGAGTTTTGAAGAAACAAAAAACATGAATTAACTCAATGTCAAAGCTCTTTATTACTATAGCATTGAGTTAGTAAGTGTTTGTCATTGTTTTTTTTAAAAAAAAAATTAACCTGCTTTTGCTTAAAGCGGTATAAAAGTGATTTTGATAAAAAGTTGTAAGTGTTTGCTAATTAAGAAAAAAACAGTCTGGAGTGCTTTAAGCAAGAAAAAGCAAGAATTGGGTTGTTTCTAAAAAGCAGCGGTTACCTGTTTTTTTTTAAAGAAGTAAAAGCAGAAGTTGTGAAATAAAACACTACAATTTTGCTTTTCTTTTTCCAGAAGTAGAAAGTGCTTTTTTTAAGCAATGACAAACACTACCTTAGGGGCTTTTGCTTTTCTTTTTCCAGAAGTAGAAAGTGTTTTTTTTAAGCAATGACAAACACTACCTTAGGGGCTTAACCCAGCTTGTTAACTGAGTGTCAAAAGTGACTCGAACTCCTGACCTGTTGGTTGGAAGTGAAGCGTATTACCAACTAAGCTGCGCTTCGTTGTCAAATAACAACTATATTAAAACAAGGTATATATATTTTTATATTTTTGCAATACAATTTATAAGGTCATGGAGTTCTTCACAAAATAATAGATATGCTCCGGAATATTATTATTCATCTATATTATCAATTCAGGCCAGATATATGTATATGTATGTGTGAAATGAACTGGTCCATCTGGTCGAATCAAAGTTTGTCTAATTAGTGAAAATAAGCTCGACTAGCTGGTTGAACGGTTATGAAGTGTAATAGTTGAATTCGTTGGTAAATTACACACCAAACCAATTTATATTTAAACTAAATAGGAAAAACATATAATATATATAATTGTTTTTTTTAGGTCAAATGAATGAATAATAGGGGAAAATGACCGTTAGATCTGAGACTCCATATCAAACAACTCGGTCCTCCCATATCTATGAGTTGCTGGCTAGTTCATTCAAACATTTTGCTCTTCTCGTATGTATGAACGGACTAGTTGATTCAAACGCATATCATGTTTATAAAATTAAGCGCAAAATTGCTCGATGAAGCCGTTTGAACTTTTAGAAGATTGATGAATCCATGAAGGAACAAATGGAAGTTTTCACACCGAGTAATCGGTTCTTTGCAGAACTGGGCGGTTCTCACCAGTTCAATGTATATGTTGTTCTGGCTACAACTGACACAGTTAACTTCAAATTCCCGGTCCGAACAGTTAAACCGTCCGGTCCGAGTTGGTTTTTAAAACCCTGAAAACAAATGGAAGGTGGAGTAGACAAGTATGGAGGTTTAATTTGAACGGATAACGGCAGCTAACAAATACGTAATAATTTAAACTAACACAAATACTTAAGCGTTTGAACTAACCCCTAACATGTGAAACCAACTACAATTCAGAAGCACTTGTATATGGTATTTTAATAAATAGAAAAATTACATTGTATTCAAAATAGATTTTCAAAAAAAGTTTAGTTAAACTCTCTAATTTTATTCATTCTGAATTAGGCCGCAAAATATAAAATCAAGTGTACTCCAAATAACTCTCGTTCAATTATATTTCATAAATATTTCACATCCATGCTAATTAATCATTTTCTTTAATAGATAATCACTAAATAATTAACTTTACATAATATATCACTTCAATTGGACCTAATTAATTACTAACTAATTAAATGCAGCAACTAGTGCTGTAACCGGTTCTCATGTAACCAGTGAGTGTTCATGTAACTAGTCATACCGTTACATGACCAGTGTGCATTCTATTTTGTTTCTGTGCTTTGCATTTCCAAGTACCTTGGTGTAAAATACTCATTGTATTGAATAAAATTCCACTTATTCACTCTCATGAATACACAAGTACTTTTTAAGCTCTATCATCTACACAAACATTCAGGGCTGGAGGTTAACATTATCTGACTTAAAGCACAAGTGGAAAAAATGTAAGCAGTAAGCCGTGCTATGATGCTATCCAAAGTCATCTTGTATATTTTATTTCCAATGACGAAGTAATTTACACAATGAGTTACTCCTGATACTTTCTCATCTCCAGCCATGACTTATCTGGACATACACGAAAAACAATGAAAGATCTAGCCGTCATACACCAGACCTCAAGAATAGAATATTTCCTGTAGAGATGGCAGGACGGCTGCTCAGACGGCTGCAGCCTTAAGAGATAGGAAATCAGATATCTTGTTCGTGTAGAAATCAGGCTGTATTTTGTTCTCAGGGCTCTGAAGAACTGGCAGAGATGTCACCCCTAAAAAGATGGAAATAAGATGTCATAGTGAGTTTGTTAACCTGAAGAAATTGTAGACTAGTGAGGAAAAGTGGAAAATGTTCCCTCTCCTACCTGAGAGGACAAGAAGTGTCTTGCAACCACCATTTTGTCCAAATAGAATATCGGTATCTAATCTGTCTCCAACCATGCATATCTGGGATTTTGTGATTCCGAACCTGTTCAAAAATTAACATCTGGTTTAGAAATATTCGGCCTAAAGTAGAACCAATAACTCATCACATTTTGCTGCACCATAAAGAGCTCTATGTTTTTTTGGTTAAAAACAGGATTATATTCATTCAAATACATGAACGAATTACTAGCACATATGGCAGGTAAAGAAGAGCTCAATGTGGACTAGAGAGTACATCTAAATCATCTTCCCTGCATGTTAGGCCTTTATGCTAGAATTCATACACTTATTCATCAGGAGACGTACTCTTTTGCTACGTAGTCCATCATGAAAGTTGAAGGCTTGCCAACAACAAGAGGCTCGCGTTGAGTGGATCCTCCTATAGCACCTACCATTGAACCACCACCTGATTCCAACCAAGATTAAGTATGCATCATAGACTCAGGCAGAAACGTCACATTGAGTTGCATTATATCTAGGTATATAGGTGCCCAGCTACATATACTAAATATATTTCAGCTAAAACGCCTACAGTAAAACTCAGAATAACCCGAATTATATTCTAATAGACACATAATTTTGCAAAGATAAGCCAAAGTAGAAGGAATAGACATAATCATTTGAGAGATACTTTTACAAAGGATCAGAAAAACAAAGATGCATCAATTGTAAGTCGTAGTATTTAGTTTTCTCTGTTTTCAAATTGTTTGGCAGATTTTTAAGAGGTAACTGATTCAGAAAGATGTGTTGCTGATGCTGATCATATCGAGACCAAGTCTTTTACAGTTCTACTTTGAAGTGCTACCTAAGTTATGATATCGAAGTCCGGGTTGATGGTTTGAATATTAATGCAATCAGACCGACTTAATGAATCACTGTTTGATATCAAAGTCTGGGTAGATGGTTTGATTATTAAAGCAACCAGACCAACATAAATGGCATAAAAGAGGAAACTAACCAGCCCATTCTTGAGCATCCGTGAGATGAGTCACAGCATCACGGTTTGTGGCAATGAAAAGACACCCAGGGTTCTCACGGATGCACAAAGTTGCATACCTTCAGGAAATCAGTATTAGACTCCAAGGCTAAAGAGTAAAGCTTGATTATTGCATTCATAAATTGAAACATAAAGACGAAAATCAAAAGAAAATTGGTTCTTAGACACAAAGCACTGCTTCTCAGTAAAAAAAAAAACATAATGCACTGCAGGGGAATAGAACAACGAGGCGAAAATGCAATGTTTTTTTTCTACTACCAGAATTTTAACTTCAGTAAATCTTAAAAACATTGGGGAGGGGTGGGGGTTCAGGGTACTTACTGGATCTTGTAATAGTTGAAATAACGATCAAATCCAACTACAACAGCTCCAACCTAAATAGATAATTGTGATATATTAATCCAATGATAAGTGAGATATGGTCCTATAAAAGCTTTTAGCTCGCAACATTCCACTTTAACTAAATTGTTTTAGCTGAACAGGGTTGATAGAATTTAGAGTCATGAATACATACATCTTCATCATGCTCCATCAAATAACCTGGTTTTAGCTCGATCTTTTTGTCACCATCTTCCTGCATATAATAGATAGAATAAGGAATTGAACATCATACTGTCATGAAGAAAGAATAAGGTATTTAAATATTTCTCCAGTTTCATGTTAAGAGGTCCAGTTAGTAAAATGCACAACTGAGCAATGTTTACATAATATGATCTGGAATTTACTGGATGAATTTCAATCAATTACTCAAGTACTTTCTACTTCATTATATTTTTCAGAAGCGCCTAAGCGTCTTTACCCTTGTATTTTTTTATAAGAGTCTTGAGTTATAAAGCCTTGAATGCTTGACCAGCAGGTCCCAACAAAGCAGCTTATTGTTTGGCCAATGCTTGCCCCTATTAACCCCTAAAATGTGAGCACTGAGCACTCTTAGTGGGAGAAGTTATCTGAGTTGATTACATTTGTGAATAAGTTTGACAACAGATTATTAAAACCTCTAGAAGTCATGTGAAATAGTAGCTACCTACAACAGATTTAAGGATTACGATTAACTAAATGATCTTCTAAGAAAATTTGTCATGAAAGAAGTTATTCGTATTTCAGCACCAGGGCAATATAAGCATAGAACATACCGGGCCACCAACGTACTTGAAGCCAGCTAAATCAAGCTCCTTCAAGATGCCTTCTTCACCAACAACATAAACCTTAATAAAAAGCCGTTGTTATGGTTAGTTGTCCATAAATTCCTACAGAATAATAACTACTGCCACAGACCACCACCAAAGAGTCTGGAATATGTATCTTTCGAATAAAGTACGCACCTTTTTATCTTTGGGGAAATCGATAGACTTCAAGTAAGCAGCAGCAGCAAAGGATGATGCAAAAATTTCCTCCTGAAATGCAAACTACAAGTTAGACAGACCGAGCTTGCCTAAGATAACTAGAAGTGGAAAATAAAGTATCCTTTACCCACCTCGCTGACACTAAGACCAAGCGTTTCAAACTTCTTCCCATACTGCTTCCTAGATTTCGTCGAGTTATTGGTGACAAAAACTAATCTTTTCCCCTACACGAAGAAACAATAAACAATTTCAACCGCGACACAGCAGGAATACAAAAATAAGCTGATCCTATGTAAAGAGTAGTGTAGTACCCTTGACCTAAGCATGTCAAGAGTTTCTGGGACCCCATCTATCAACGAATCTCCCTTCCATATGACTCCTGCAAAATTTCAAGCAAAAAACTTCATCACTACATAATACATTCATCTGGAAACGTCATCGAACTTTATAAACTACAGCTTATAAGCTAGCTGATTTGGTAATCTTTAGCGTTCACAGCTTATGTTTAGTTAATGGTCGAATAAGCTCCTCGAACTTATAAGCCAGTGTGTAAACAGAACCAACATGTAGAAAACATATGCCTAGACGTTCATATAGCCATCAGATACTTCAAGGTAAATGTAAACTTATAATTCAACCAAAATTTGAACTCCATTAACCTTACAGTCCCTCTAAATATGCATCGAAAGCCAACAAAAATGACATGAAAGAAAGTATTAATCTGAGAGAGGCATTTAGTCGAACATGTAACAGACCAATTCACTAAAAAAAACTGTGATCCGATAAACACATTGCAATTGCACACAAACAAAAATGTAATTCGATTCATAGAAACAGTACCATCACAGTCAAAGATGAAGGTTTCAACAGAGTCAATGAGCTGATCAGCGTCCACAAGTTGCTGAGCAGCAGCACGAGGAACAAAAGAAGCCATTTTCCGAGAAGAATGGACTTTTCTACAAGTCCATTGAACAGTGGGTCTGAGGGAATTATTATTGGGAGATGGGTTTGCAAGAAAAGGCAAGCTCTTGGAGAGAATTGATCTGTTTTGAGGATTCAAGAACAGAGTGGAGGAGGATGAAGATGAAAGTGCAACTGCTGACAGTTTGGAGGTGAGCATTTTCTTGTGGTTGTTAGTTTAGTTAATTTGTAATTTTTCTATTTTCTATATTGGGATTTGTAATTGTGCAGTGGTGTTTTGGTTTTTGATGTTTGTTTTGGGTTGCTTTTCTTTTGTTTGTGGTTACAAATTGGATGAGGCACAATGTATGTGTGGATGAACCTTGTTTCATTTTTATCCTAATGTTTGGGACATTTGCAAGGCTCACAAGCTCACAAAGACACATACTCAATTGATCATGTTCTCTTTGGCCTTTTATTCGAAGGCATGGAACAACGAAGTTTTTGTTGAATTTCGGAATCCATGAATTTTCATCGCGAATTTCAGAGTTATATGTAATTTACAAATTCACGAAAGGTATACATAATTTCCTTTCTAGAATCAAAATACTAGACTTGTTTTCTCATAAAGGTGGGTGAACGATAAGCAGGGCTGAATCTTGTTTCTATTAGCTTAGTAATTTACAATACTATTAACCTGTGTTTTACTAGCAACGGTTGATGTGATGAGATGATTATTAAGGTATCAAAGTTAGTTGGATAAGAGAAGACATAAAGGGCATTGTAGACATCCATCCTGAGATGCCACTACTACATATACATATTTTGAGTAGCGCATTCATATTTTTCTTTTCTTTTTTGAATAAGTAGGCTATTATAAACTATCGAGTATATCAATAAATACTTAAATTTTCGCCCTATATCATTTGAACTCCAAACATGCATTCATATTTTTCTTTTCTTTTTTTTTTTTGAATAAATAGGCTATAACAAACTATCGAGTAAAGCAATAAGGTTTTGGGCTATCTAGTCACATGTCCATGTTTAGAGTCCGGTTTAGAAATCCAGTTTTGTACCCTTCAGACTGACACCTTACAGTTGTATTAGTTGCATTTCTCTTCGTGGCTTTTACATGGTCGAGAATGTATTTTTCGTGGGTGTTGAATCTAGTTACGTTAGAATATGTTTTTGTGCATTTCTTATGCACTTTATACTGTACATAAATTCGTGATTATTAATGCAATTTTGCCGTTTCCAAAAAAATCAATTAAAACAATAAATATCTAAAATTTCGCCCTACATCATTTGAACCCCAAACCTCCTGACTTGACACGGCTCCTCTACCGATATACCACCTTATACCTTCCCATTGGTGCATTTCATGTTTAATCACACAAAATAAACAAAAACTACTTGGGTTATACTAATTTGCATACATACCTACAGGTTTCGTCATGCATGAACAGAGATAAGCACATTTAAATGTACGTATTAATAAGAGGATATTCATGATAGTGTGTTTTTCTTCTCCTTTGTACATTCAATCTATGTTTTCATGTCGGAACCGGTGATTACACAAAAATTGGTAGAACCGGTGGTATAACCGGCATACGTTGTTAAATGCCGATTATGCCGTTATAAATAAACACAGTACTATAATTTAATACAAATACTAATATCAACTTGTAAAATAATGAAAATGCACATTATAAACACAACATTAAATTCATAAAATACCCAAATTAACATTACAAAATGTTCCAAACATCAAATATCCAAATTAACATTGCAAAAGGTTCCAAACTTCCAAACATCATAGTATCATACGATAAATTTATAAATCATAAATATCACAACAATTGTTCAAAATTTCGAAATACGACAAGAATTCCAAATTTTAAAATATAAAAGATATCACCAACTCATGGATCATTCGCATCAAACAACCTAAAGTTTACCCTATACATGAGAGCAAGACGGGTTAAACGGATGAGTTTATGACTTCGGGGAAGAAGAAGGGAATTAGGTTTTTGACTTTTTATTTCTTGATAAAAATTTTTTTACAATTATGGTCAAACCGCCGGCATAACTGAAAACCGGTTTACCGAAATTCCGCCAATTACGGCCAAAATACCGGACCGACATTTTGTCTGGTATTTCAAACCGGTAGGGGTCGGAAGACCGGTATAACCGTGACATTTGAAACACAACATTCAACTCATCTCTTTCGATTGAAAAGTGAGAAGTAGACTTTAGATTTACACCTTCATGTGACTGAAATAAGAGGATGACATACTCCCCATGTTCCATTAATAATTTCACAGTCTGACTTTCTGTCGTCAACATACTTCAATTTTGAGCACAAATTAATTTTGAATTATAATTGAAAATTTGATACTCAGTGGATGTAAAAAGCCAAACAGTAATATTATAAATGTGCCGAATAAAGTATACGTTTGTACCAGATTTGATCAAGTTAAGAAAAAATATATTTGCGAAATAAGTATTCCAAATACTTTGTGCCTCCGTTCAATTCATTTGAAAATCTTTAAAGTGAATAGACCTAACTAAACTGAACTGAATTGAATAGACCATGAACCTATGTTTTAAATGCCGGAACCGGTGGTTAAGCCGGCCACCCCAAAAATTAGAAGAACCGGTGATATAACCGGCATACGCCGTTAGATGCCGATTATGCATGTTAAAATTTAATACGGATGCTAAAATCAACTTGTAAATTAATGAAAATGCACATTATAAACACACGTGAAATTCATAAAATTTCCAAATTAACATTACAAAAGGTTCCAAATATCAAATATCCAAATTAACATAGCAAAAGGTTCCAAACTTCCAAACATCATAGTATCATACGATAAATTCATAAATAAAAAATATCACGGCAATTGTTCCAAATTTCAAAATACGACAAGAGTTCCAAATTTCCAAATATAAAAAATATCACCAACTCATGCCTAAAGTTTACCCTTATACATGAGATCAAGACGGGTTAGATGGCTGAGATCAAGTGGTTGGGCAAGTCGTGTTCGGGGTCGAGGAGGAGGGAGGTCGGAGTGTGAGGCATCATGGTTTCGTGTGGGCAAGGCAGTTTACTGCGGAGTCTACAATGTACATAAACTTTACAATTAATAATAATAACATTTTTGCTGTTTCAAAAAAAAAAAGATGGCTGGGTTTGTGAATTTGGGGAAGAAGAAGAACTGAATTAGGTTTTCTATTTTCGTTTATTGGACTTTTTTTTTTTTTACAATTCCGATCAAACTGCCGGCATAACCGGAAACCGATTTGCCGGAATTCAGCCAATTTCGGCCAAAATACCGGACCGTTTTGGCCGGCATTTCGGCTATTTCGTGCCGGTAGGGGCCGGAAGACCGGTATAACCGATTAAACCACCGGCATAACCGCAACATTTAAAACATAACCCTGAACTGAACACAAATGAAATTAAAACAAAATAACCAGACTGCATAAATCAAGATTCAAAAGATTGCTCCTTACCTATAAAACAAAAAAAAAAAAAAAACTTTTTGGGTGAAAAATCTCCAAACAAAAGAAGAAAGTTCACCATTAAATTTGGTAACAACACATTACACACCCAAACAATAAATTACTTCCCAGAAAAAGCAAAATTGAAACAAAACAAGTTGCACATGGTGCATGAATTGTTGTACCTTCTAACACGTACTTATAACACTAGCCCAATAATCACAGTCCAATCTCCAGTCAAATCAAAATCAGCTCCACTCAAATCATCATGCCGTCAGCCAATCCCGCCGCCGCCGGAACCAGCCAAAACCCTCAGCCCAGACCGACAGCAATGGTGGACCGCCCTTCTTCCTCTACCTCCGACCCAATCCAAATCGACGGTGCAGAGCACGACGCCGCTTTGTCCAATTCACTGATTCTGACCCGGACCGAGGTTATCAAACGGCGGGCTCGAAGGGCCAAACAGCTGGCCCAAATTTACCGCGATCACTATTGGGCGTTAATGGAGGATTTGAAATTGAAACACAGGGAGTATTACTTGGAGCACGGGAAAAGCCCCTTTCTGGAGGATGATGATGAAGAGGGGAAAATCGATGGTGACACAAATGGGGAGAATGGTGGTGGTGATTCGGGGAATCAATGTGACGTTCATGGATGCAAGGCGAAAGCTATGGCTTTGACGAGGTTTTGTTCTATGCATATATTGTCTGACTCCAAGCAGAAGCTCTATAAAGCTTGTACATTCTCCATCAAGAGGTTTGTCTTCTTGCAGCATCTTTTTTTTTTTTTTTGTCTTTATTGGTATTTGCAGTTTTGAATGTTGCATTTATGTGCTTACTGGTGACTGCATTGGGCTGGTGATATGTTGGTTGGGTATGGTGATATTTTAGTGGTCATTCCGGTTTATCTGGTTGTAGTTATCTATGTTTGATATGCTTAATAATCGTGCATTGTATGGTCTATAAACAGGATTATATGGTTTCCTACATTTGTAATTGGGGTGATATTAGATTTCGTCAGAGACTTGTTAGTTCTGCTTCAAGTCTGCATTTGTGTCTAGGGAATGGGTCTTTGTGGACGCTGGGCTGTGTAAATGTTCGTAAAGAGTAGATCGATTGCAATAGCTGTTGAGTTACTATGAGGGTAGATGTTGTCATGTGTGTAGGTAGGTGGTTGAAGAATGTTCTTAGACGTATATTCATCTGGAATAGCTGTCCAATAACAGTTTGAGCATATATATTGGTTGATGGATGCACGATGCCTTTTACATATGTTCTTGTACACTGATAATTATCATAAAATCATTGATCCTGATTCAAGAAATGTAGCATATCCATTATATAATGTATATTTGTAGTATACGTTTATGAGGGCATCTGTTTCTATGGCTACAACTGGAAGACAAGAAACCAAAAGATACATAATTTCTGGTTGGGGATGTGTTACTAAAGAGAGTGTGAATGTATATGATACCATAGCTGCATAGCATGTTCCTGTTCCAAGTTTACAGATAACTGACTAACAATCTTATGTCTCTGATAATTACATCACTTTATATTCATCATCACCATTGTGCACCCAGTAGTTGTCAGTTGGTTTGGCGAAGAATGTGGTGAAGCCTAGATAATTTGATTAGCAGCAAGTCGTGCGTGTCTGTTTGTGGATCTCTGAAGCACCAATACACTCACAGCATTGTTTTTATACAAAATACGTATTATTAAATACGGCCGGAAGCCTTAAAATGAGGCTCTAAAACGTATCTTCATAAAATATTATATTCCTGATTATGTGTGAAGGAGTCCTGATGCAAGACTCCATATGGCTGGGATTGAACAGGCAAAGATCAACAAGAGTGTCCTGGGTGATTTGAGTTTCATCAAGGCTCTGAAACGTATTATAAACTATTGTGTTTTAAATTTCAATTATTTGAAGTTGGCGTATTGCTGTATTCATATTGTGTGTTTGTATTGGTGCTTCTTAGGTGTAGATTCCAGATAGATATGTATGTACATGTACATTAATACATATATACACATGCCTGCACACATTTATTCATAGTTTTTTTTTTTGGGCTCAGTGTGCCTTCATATTTTCTTGCAACATTATAACTCAATATGAAACTGTGGCATTGTTTTGAGCCTGAAACATTGAATCATTAGTCTGCTCAGTTTCCTTTTTAATGGAGTCTTTTGACATTTTGAGCTGAAATAACTATAGGAGTCAGTATTATGAAATGCAGCTTAGACACATGAAAAAGTTGTATAAAACACCTAGAAACGTGTTTAAAGTATCCAGGAGCTAACTAAAAGAAGCTGCCTTTCCCAAGAATATGGCTAACAATAGGGGGGCGTTTTAAGTATCTAATTGGTGTTTCTCATTCGCATGTAGCACTTGGTGCCAAATCTAAACGGGTGTTTGCACTCTTGTCTGTGACTTCCTGGCTATGGAAGCTGTAAACATCAGTTATTGGTAGGAATCAGGAAAGTACGAAAACACCGAGAATTCTATGTACAAAAGTGCGTAGGTTTCTATGTAGGACCTAGGTATATATATAACAATACTACCAAAAGCTTTAGGTAGGAGATGATTATTAGCGGAGCTGTAAGTTTTGGAATTTGAAGTTGTGAAGGCCACAATGGTATAGTTTAGGTAGGATAGTATAGCTTCCCATGAGTAATTCATCCAACAATTATATGGCCTTGTTTGGTCTCCAAGCTTTGGTAGAAGAACAGACTTTTTTCTTGTTAAATGTCTAATACACTTTCAGTAACATTTTTGGATGAAATCATCTTTCCATGTTTCCAAATAGTTCCAGTACTCACTTTGTTGATCTAACACCTGCCCTGAAGTTTTATGCTCTATACACAATACACATTTTGTAGGTAAAAAGATCACCATCATAGTTTCCATGGTCTAAATGCAGCACCGATAGACGGATTGAGTTTTGCCTGAATATAAAGAACTCACATTATCCCTTTTCTTGAAAAATATCCTCCATGTCCCACAATGGAGCTCATTGATTCTGTTTTTTGGTCCGGAAATATGAGCTTATTTCATCATTAGTGGACATATTTGCCCCAAGGCTCCCAACTATTTTCAATACATTTGCGTAGCAAATAGGGGGTAGAATCGTACATTGATAAATGTACTAATTTAATAATTTATTGATTTGTGTGAAAATAGCTAATGAGCTCATCTTTCTGGGATGTATCTTAGCATACTCAATCCATCCCAAAAAGATGAGTTCATTTGCTATTTTCACACTTATGAATCAACAAGTTATTAGGTTATTTGTGCATGTTCTATCCCCTATATAGTGTTTTTTCGAATCGTAATCCTCTGCATACAATGAGACTGTCACCCTTGCAAGCTTGGAATGCAGAATAATGATAAGATTTGGCTATTGTGGAACTTTATCCTTACCATATTTCTTGTTCTCCTTTGTTATGCTATCTTGATCAAAATGTGTGTGTGTGTGTGTTGGGCTTCTCAAGCCGCAACTGTTTGTTCTATTTCTTAAAATTTCCAACTGAAACTGATGTGTTTCGTTTTGTTTTATGGTTTCTTGTGCCAGTTCTACTACAGGACCCATACTTTGTGGCAAACCTATACTGAGATCAGCTGTCCCTTCTTACTGTGCTTCCCACTTTGAAAAGGCTGATAGATATATGGTGCGAGCGCTAAAGAAGGCAGGTCTTAGCGCCGCCTCAACTAGTAAGTGTCAACCTAAGATTCATGTTTTAGTTGGTGAGTATGTCCACCAGATCCAGAGCAAGAGAAGAGCTGCCCAGCAAGCGGAGACGGATAAAATAGTTGCAGTGAAGCAGGAGAACCATTCTTGAAGATCATGACCCAGATACTTGCATGCTGCAGTATATATAATTTCATCTATACCTAGTACAAATTCTTGAAAGCTGCTAGTTGTAAATCAAGTACTCCTTAACTTGCTGGACCAGGAATCAATTGGAATAGTAAGTTTTAGTTATTGACGTGACCTCTGCAATCTTTTGGATGTGGGGGTTTAACATTAAATGACATGTTATCTATGTACTTCACTCTTCTTGTATTGTGCCCGTATGTGACTGTATCACGGACCACCTTACCGTGTAACTTGAGAGAGGCGATGTAATGTATACATGCAAGTGTTACCCTTTGGTTTGTATAAAGCTATCAGTTTCCTTCCTTTTCTTTTGTTACTTGAATTCATGAATCCATTGTTGATGAGATTTTCTGAATACCTGCATTTGTGTATCGATCGGTATCTTGATAACTTGGCACATGCTTCATTCAGTTTAGTTCAGTTCAGAGTAAATATTTATACTTCTACAAGTTCAGTTCAGATATACTCAATTGAATCGAACAAAGTCTAACTCGATAATGACTGCAGTGACTAACCAAGGTATAGAGAGTCGGCAACTGGTGAGTGGGTCAGCTAATTTGACAACTAACAAGAGAATGAATGGTGATGAAAGTGATTGTAATCAATGCAACCAACTTAGTTCGTGATCTTTGGAAGATGTTGAGCTGTGCTATTTGAAACTCAGAACTGGATGTTCATCTGATTCTCTTTTCCGAGAGTAATTGCATGAAACCTATTCTATTGTTTGTCTCCAATGAAGTGCCCCTCATAATGTGTTCATGTAACGTGTTCAAATAGTTAACTTTTTCATGATAAATCAATTTTTCCCACACCAGGAAACAACACTCCACTCCACCTAAGTACTTGATACAACATTTCTAGTTTTGTAACTCTTTGTAAGAGATCACAGACAGGGTAATTAAATGTCACAAATATTAGATTCTTGGCCGTCTAATAAGTTTTTCACTATGCATATAGAAGAGCACATACTGCATTAATGGAAACTAATATACGATGCATATTGATTTGTGTGTCTGTTATATATCCTCAAAGTTAATGATTAATTTGACAGGCTTAAGGAACCCGGGGTGGGACCGTGGTAAGGTGCAAGGGTGTATTGGTGATAGGTCTCGGGTTCGATTCCTTATAAGGTGGTATTGGGTTAGTGTAGGAATATGATCGGATAGTGTAGGATTAGGATTATGATAGATTTACCTCTTCAAAAAAAAAAGAAAAAAAAAAAAAAAGAAAGACAGACTTTAGAGGACCTACCTTAATCGATTAATGATAAGTTTTACAAACTATAACTGGTTATTGATGGGTTGAACAGTTAAGATGGTTAGAATGTAATACCACATCCCACTCTATTTTAGACTTACCAATGTGTAGTATATCATCTCAGCATTTCCGTTTATATGATTTCTAAAAGTAATTTTTCGTTGTCGCTCTTAAACGGATAGTAATAAAAAACTAGTGTAGTATGAATCCTAATTGGAATATTCATAATTAATCTGAGTTAAAAAGAATGTGTAGCCATCATAATCAGATTCCCTACTTGGAGTTGGAACAAAATTAAAAGAAATCCATCTACCCTTCATGTGCTAATTTAAGTGATCCACATGGTATGACCCTACTACAATCCCACATAATGTCCCTAACCTTGTTACAATCATCCAAATCACCTTTCAAATTGTTCAGTCACCCTCAAACATAGTGTACTGATAACCATTGCTGTTTCACTATTCTTATGAACAAACAAAATCCACCATAACTCAATTGAAGACCACTTCATTATGTGTAACTGTATACTTAGGTTGGTATGAGTTAGGAGTCATAAGGTATCCAACGGAAGATGAGATGAGTTGTAAGTAGGAGGTTTATGGTTCGAATTTTGGGAGGCACAAGTTTAGTTGTACATTTATACCTAATTAATAGTTTGATATACTTTCTAAGAAAAATTACAAAAATCACCCCTTAAATATGCAGCCTCCTCAGATTAGTCATTGAATTACGAACAATTACAAACTTATCCAAAATTAACACTGTAAAATTCAAGGAATTACAAATAAATCCAAAAGTCAACTTTTTCATCTATTTAATCTTTAAATATATATTTCTTTATTTCATAAAATACTACTCAACTTATCTCAAAATTAAAAATTCAACCACACAACTTTTCATATTTGCATAGTATTTCATCTTCTTCCCCAACCCAACCCAACTTCCTCCACCGCTCATCTTCCTCCACCACCCACCTTCTTCCACCACCACCCACCTTCAACTCCAAACCCCAACCCCACCCCATTACAAATCCACAACAATGGAGGAGCTCAAGCTCCTCCAAAATGGAAGAGCTTGGCTCCTCCATCGGTGGAGGAGCTGCTCCTCCTCCACCTCAAACGTGACGAAGGAGCTGCTCCTCCTCCACCTCAAATGATATTTTTTTTTGTTTTTTTGTAATTTTAAGAATTAACGGGTATGGTTTGGAGAATTTGATATTTTGTAAGGATTACTCTACAATTTTATTGAGTTACTTCTGTAAATAACAAATATTTTGGATGTAGTTTAAAATTATTTGGGGTCAATTTTATATGTTGTTAAAATATTGAGACAAATGAGTAATAAATAAAGTTTGTATATTGCAACATAATCCTTTACATTTTATTTTTGATTTATTTTTCACTTGGTCAACACTAAAATGGTCTGGTGGGTGTGGATGTATTTGTTCAGAATCCAGGGGATATCTGTAATGGGTGCAAATTTAAGGGATACGTTCTGTAATTCACCCTACTTTCTAATAGTTTGTCGTTTTTTCTATTTTAATGGAAAAACTGCACAAACACCCCTTACTTTAGGCGAATTTACAAATCCTCCCACACTCCGTTAGTTTTTTACTTATAGACCCCGCCGTTAAAAGTCAAAAAGTTAATAAACGCTGACCAAGATGACGGTATAATTCACATTTATGACATCATAATGACGTCATATATCTAACTAATTTTCCATTTATATCCCAGGGGGTATAGATGTAATTTTAAAAAAAGGTCTAGAAGTAAAAAAAAAAATTGGAAGAAAATTTGAAAAGTTAGATTTAACCTTGCGATATTTCCCGCATTTTGATTAATGTTATATAATTTGAGGGGGTCTAAAAGATATACATCTTACGCCTCCTTCTAAACTTCTCATTTGACTTTGGGTCAACAAAATAAAGGAATGATTACTTCTGATTAGAATATTGATAGTGAATGTGAAAAGTAAATATGTACTCCCTCCATCCGTCCATGATCCATTTTGACATTTTGGACGTCCGCTTAATAATGCATCGTTTTCAAAAATGGAAAGTTTTTTATTTTTTTTGAACTTTTAAATCACACACTCTTACTCCACTTGTACTATATATATCAATATACTACCACAATTCAACCCCACTTGTACTACTTTACTTTTCATTTACTACTCCAATATATTCCACTTGTACAATAATTCAATATTTTACACGCTTCCTTAAATATTGAGCACAAACGCAAATGGTGCATTTTAGAGCGGACGGATGGAGTAATTGTTAGTGGGGTTAGAAAAGTTAGTCGGGTGGTTACTTTCGAATATATTTATTGTTGTTAGTGGAAGTAATATAAACAAAAATGGAAACATGGAGTTTTAAAAGAGACACCCAAAATGGCAAAATAGAAAGCTTATCAAGGAACGAAGATGGTAACATATAACAGGGGTTAGGGGTTCAAATATTAAAAATGCAAATTAACTAAAAAATTATACACTCCTGAAAATTCGACATGTGTCGAGAAGAGAATGAACTTAATATTAACTTAAAATTATACACAACTGGTGTCAGCACTCTCTTTCGGGCTATTGGACAATTTTCAAGATTAGATATAGTTCCTTAATATTACAGTCTTAGGCTGCAGTTTTGCACATGCATCTTCCTTCTCGATAGTATACATCCATATATATCAGCTTGTTTCTATTTTGATATTTGCAAGTTTCCATATCTTATGGATAGTATACAACTATAGGCTATAGCACCTAG
Organism: Plantago coronopus; assembly: GCA_036897195.1. NCBI lineage: Eukaryota > Viridiplantae > Streptophyta > Magnoliopsida > Lamiales > Plantaginaceae > Plantago > Plantago coronopus. The sequence continues at coordinate 17,694 of JAYMSL010000952.1, forward strand.
TAAGATAGAATAGAGGGGGCAAACTTTTTAACTTTTAAATGATTAGAGGGGGCCAGAATGAACTTTATAAGTGATACAGTTTGTACGTAAAATTTCATATATATATAAGAGAGATGATGAATTGTCTTCAAGGATGAGCTCTTTGAGCACTGATTTTCATTTTTACTGTTTGACCCCCTAACTCCTCTTATATGTTATACTCCCTCAGTTCCATTAAAAACTTCCTAGCTTTCCTTATTTGGCATTCCGTTACAAACTTCCTAACCCAAATAAGGAAAGTTTTTCCTCCGCTCAGTAATTTTTTTATTACTTAGACAACGAAGCGCAGCTCAGTTGGTAAGACGCTTCACTTCCAACCAATAGGTCGGGAGTTCGAGTCACCCCTTTGCCGTTTCAATTTTTTTTTTTTATTACTTAAATTTTCTACTTTATCAACATTTTCTCCATTCTCTGTCCTCATTTATCAATTATTTACTACTTTATCAATATAATATTACACACTAACTATTATAATATTAGTATTTCTTAAACCAAGATAAAGTAAGCGCCTAGGAAGTTTTTAATGGAACGGAGGGAGTATATCTTTTAGACCCCCTCAAATAATGGTGACCTCTTATCTAACGCCGGGAATATCATAAGGTTAAATCTGTCTTTTCACAATTTTCAGAATAATTTTCATCTTTTTTTACTTTTAGACCCCTTTTGAAAAAAATAACATCTAGACCTCTGGGGTATAAATGGAAAATCAGTTGGATATATAATGTCATAAAATGTGAATTATGACGTCATCTTGGTCAACGTTTGTTGACTTTTAACGGTAGGGGGTTTATAATTAGAAACTGTTAGTGTATGAGGAAATTTGTAATTTCAACTAAATTCAGGGGTCTTTGTGTAATTTTCCAAAAAGAAAAATTGGTATAGGTTAACTCATCAATGATGACACTAATGGACCACGACGGCCATTTATATAACTTATTCATCATTTCATCACAGCTAGCCTGATAACATCAACCACATCATGCATCATTACAGTCCAGGACGATCATAACCTAAGCCACATTGCGCAGTGAATTTGATCGAATGGGCGAATTAATTCACAATGGGAAAAGAGAAGTGGTTGTTATGTGTTATGACTGACTAAGGGTCAAAATGTAGAAACTTGTCTAAAATATGACAAAAGAGGGTGCGGGTCATAAATAGAAAAATGTTATACTCATAGGGATCACATGAAAGCTTGCTGATAAGAACGTCTTTTCTTTAATGTGATATCAACGGATGATCCTTCGCAGCTCTACACAAAATAGACACTTAACCCCCTCCATTTAACACCTCTCTTAAGCAGCTTCTTGTCAGTGTTATAGAAATCAGCTTGATCCAGACTTGATCCATTAAGGGAACGATACGTTAGATTACTCTGTTCAGGTTAATTTATTACTCTGTTTTCTAACCGTCTCCGCCAAATCTACACTTCCTAATCCAATCTTATCTGTTCGATCTCCAATAAACAATGGTTCCTGAACCACGCTCTCTGCTCGATCGAGTTTAGATGAATTCAAACTAACTCTCTTCGTGTTGGTCCCTGGAAGGGGAGGAGAAAGTCCAGATGGGGAGGGGGCGAATGGACTTTCAAAAACTAAACGCAACCTGAATTGCAGATAGTGTAGACCTTCCAAACAGAGATTATGTGCAGCGGGTTTACTCTCTTAGCCTGATTCAATCAGCCTATGGTGATAGAACTTCCTGTGATATCGTGTAATTCTTATGCAGTATAAGTGTGTAAGAGTGTTTTGCTCAGCTTGAGACTTAAACAAATATGATCAAAAATAACAATGCAAGCTGAAAGTAAATAACACACAAACTTATAGTGGTTTCAGAAGGT
>JAYMSL010000953.1:0-19565 GCA_036897195.1 Plantago coronopus
CTGCACCCCCCCCCCCGACCCCCCACTACCCCCCCCCCCCCCCCCCTCCCGCCCCCCCAACCACCCGCGCTCCCCCCCCGCCCCCCGCACCCCCCCCCCCCCCGCCGTAAACCCCCCGACCATCCCCCCTCCCCCCCCCCCTCTGCCAACAGCTCTCCTCCCCACCGACCGCCGCCGTCCTCCCCTCTCCTCTCATCTTCTTCGCGAGATCTGGATCTCCATTCAGATCTGCATCTGAGATGAAATTTGGGGCGAAGCTTCGCCAAGATCCGTGAAATTGGGGGCGAAACTGAATGGATCTCCATTCAGATCTGAAACTGATACGAAATTGGGGCGGAGCTGTAATTGGGGGCGGAGGGCTGAGCAGTTCCGCCACTCCATGGCGGATAATGGTGGTGGGTATTGGACAGATTTTGTTTGTTTGTGTATTTTTATTTTTCATATTAGTATATATCTGGTATATACATATATAGGTATATACTTATGTATATAACTAGTATATACGATAGTATATACTACTATATACGATAGTATATACTACTATATACCATAGTATATACGTTTGTCTTTCGTATATACTTCAGTATATATGAAGTATATACACTCCTTCCTTCAATTCGAAAATCATTTCATCATTTCAAAAAAGGAGAAAAAAGATATTGAAATAAGCACAAAATTGAATAATAAATAAAAAAGTGTAATAATGATAATTCTTATAAGTTGAAGTAATTATAGAAATAATTGAAGTATTAAACAGTTAGTTGATCGGAATATTTGGGACAGAAGTATTACACAGACACTGAAATGCTGAATAAAGGTGTGACTGGAGATGAAAGGAAAAACAAAGGAAAGACAAAGAAAAAGAACAAGAAAAAAGACTGGAGATGAAAGGAGAAACAAAGAAAGAGAACAAGAAAAAGTAGGGAAAATAAAAGAAAATGAAGCAGGGGTATAACCGACAATTCACGAGACAAAAAATGGCATCTTTACATGGATTACCTTTATTTGATGTTTTCACAGATGGGTGGACTTTTTTGTAATGTGGATGTGTAGATGTTCCTTCTTTGTAATTTTCCCAAATTTTCCAACATCAAAATGCTAACAACAACTTTAGTTAGGAGATGTGCATCGAGCCTCTCCATCGAGACATGACATACCAGAACTGTGGAGTGGGACCAAGTATGATATGGAACATGTATGATAAATAAGATTTTAACACATAACAATCCAATAACATATAGATTAAACTATCAATCATGAATTAAACTCGCAATATGGATACGATTAAAAGAGAGGCATAGTCTGCAAGTTTCTGATGAACAAAGTTATTCATAAAACTTTGAGTTAAACACTACTTAAATTATACACAATGGGCCTAACCTAATAGACTTGATAACACGACTAAAGCCTAGAAGTGACTTTTAAAACTAAAACTCAATCCATCTTCGGATCCTCGTTTCTTCTTCTAATTTATCTTCAGATCCTTGATTCCTCTTATAAACCATACTGTGTCATTATCCCCTACTTAAACAAAACTCATCCTCGAGTTATATAAGTATAGAAGATTATCCCAAACTCGAATCTTCAAAATATGAAGAACAAACACTCCATATACGAATCTTGAAAATCCAAAGAGTAAAAATTCCATACTCTCCTAGAACAAAAGTAAGTCGAATGAACAACTTTGGATAGTAAGTTAGTTAAGGCACAAGAATGTTAGAAGCATTCCTTGTTAGACCAAAGGATAGGCATATATCATAAGCCGAATCCAACATAACATGAAAGAAGAGGCTCCCTGAAGTTGCGGGTGTAGATCAGAAGGTCGTGGAGGCGTGGGTGGTAATCTTCTTTTTGGTGGTAGAGTTTGCCATCAGATGTTGTGGTGGTGAACAATTTGGGTCTGAGGTAGTCGATGATGAATCCGGGATTGTGACGGCTGAACATCTAACTTGGAGAGGTGGTGGCGGATTTGGAGTGGGTGTTAGGTCGGGGATATACGTGATGGGTAGTGGCGGTGGTGGTTGGGCTAGGGATTTGGTATGTTGGAACGGTGTTGGTGGCTGGTTGGTTTGAACAGCAACACCTGTCCGACATGTGGACGGATCTTGAATATAGTCAAACCGAGTTACATGGAGAACGACACATATACGACTGGTGGATGGATCTTGCACATAGCTATACGTGACTCGTTGGCGGCTAGGTATAGAGGTTGACCCTCTAAAGAATTTCACGAACCTAATGGAGAGAGGGTAGCGGAGATGAGTGGAATGGTTGTGTCGATTACCTTCAGGTCGCCAGCATAATGAGGAAAGTGTCAGCTGTTGCTTCCGTTTCTTTTTTCTTTTTCTTTTTCTTTTTTTCTTTTTTTTTTTTTTGCCTGGAGGGCTTCTCTAGGGTTTGTGGAAAGGAAAAGTTAGTAACTAATATAAGGCAAACCAAAGTTCTGGTTACCAACTAATACGGAACGAGAATAGTAAAACGAATTCTAACACGTAGCAATCCAACAGATAAATTAAACTATCAACCATGAGGTAAACTCATAATAAAACATGGATACAATGCAAAGATAGACGTAATTTGCAAGTTTCTAATAGATACCTAACGGGCCTAAGAGACACCTAACTAAAGCCCAAAAGTGGCTTTTAACACTAAAACTTAATCCATCTCCAGATCCTCGATTCGTCTTCTAAGTTATCTTCGGATCCTTGATTCATCTTCTAAACCATACCGTAACAATATAAGCCTTTCGCCAATGTCATAAAGGGATGACTAGTCTGAACCATTAAGTTAGCCCCTGCATAATTGGTAACGACTATTGACTTTATTTATGAATTGTAACCGGGACAAGTTTTGCATAAAAAATTATATGCAATTCATGAAATGGTACTCCAACCGTCAAGTTAAATGTTTCTCGCTTTATTTTTTAGTAGTCCAGATAAAAGTTTTGTTTTTCAATATTTTGCAAGTGAGTCACCCAATCCACTAGTCTATAATAACATTATAACACACGCATTTATCGAAACCACGTGAGAAATAGTTAGATTTTTTTAAAAATGGGTAGCTATATAGATACCAAAATATGAAATATGTACATAATAACATTTTGTGAGGTGAAGCGAACTCAATGCATCTTAAGTCATTATTTAGCTTAATCCACAACTAGTACAAATGATATGTAATTTTGTATAATTAAAAAGATGATCATATTTAATAAAATGATATGTAATTCGTAAGAATCCATTTTTGCGAAATTTGCATAAGAAAATGATAAATTGTTCATAAAATAGTAATAAGAAAATGGTAATACAACGTTTACATAAGAAAATGATATGTAAATTCATCAAATTGCAACAAACGATGACTAACATATAAGATATGGTAGTGTTAGGTTATCCACAAATTAAGCGCAAACAGGGTTTTTTTTAACAGAATTTGTACCGAAACTTATAGAAGTTTGAAGCAATATCGATGCAGATATGCACATTCATATCAACTTTAATTTCGCAACCAGTATTTAGGGTTAATTATTATCACGTGAGTCGAGTACTCCAGTTCATCCATAGTACTCCACTTCATCCATATAATATGTATATGAAGAAAAACTTAAATAAAATTCACTTAAATTCTTAATATATAATATGTATATTAAATTCATTTAAATTCATTCATTATACAATATGTATTTTCCTAGGTTGATATTGATACGGTCCATGGAGGAGATCAGAAGTTTCCAGATGAGACTGGAAATGTACAATGTTTCTGGTGTTTGTTTTGATTTCTGATTTTTGTTTTTGAATTGACGTGACGAGTACTTTCTGATAGTAGTATTCTCGCAATCTTCTTGCACTGTTGTCCAAAAGAGATAAGGAAAAATGATGGGCGAGGAGTACGCCCAATCTCTTGCTCCGCCTGTTGCGATCCCATGATGTGACGTCCCATTGTCCTGTTTCTTTATTTTCAGTATTTCTTTGAGTAGTACTTTGGACATCTTATGATTTGGAGTTGTTTGAACAATGTCTAACTTTGCGCATCAGGATGTAAAATCCTTAATTTGTCACGGCTTGTTGATCTTGTGCGTGCATTTATTTATGAATGATTGTTGCTATAGTTTGAACCATGCATTATTCTTGTGCTAATTAATTGTAGTTTTTTATTGGTGCACTTTATTGGTGATCTTGTTATCTTCAGTACATTTTATATTACGTTAAGAACAATTTTATTGCAATCCCATGATCATATAATTTGCTAAGTTAATTAATTAGTAGAATCTTCCAATTAAGCATGCCTATTTAGTTCTCATTGTGCCTGGCCCATTGAATTATGTATTTGACAACTTCATTAATGGTCCAAATTATTCTGAGTTAAATAATAATAGCTTACTATTGTTACAATCATAGGTTTTTTTTTTATCAAGAAAATGATTCTTCGTTGGGCATAAAATGGTAATAAGAAAATGGTACATAATTCATAAGAGAAATGTAATACAAATTTACATAAGAAAATGATATGGAATTCATCAAATTGTAACAAACTATGAGTAACATATAAGATATGCAAAAAAAAAAAAAAAAAAAACAGAGAAATTTATCAACAATTCAAGTCATCCGCGCAGGTGTAGAAATTGTCGTAAATTATTTAACTGGCTGAAATATATAACATGGAGAGTATTAAGAAATGATATTATATTGAACACACATATCTACTCTCGCAACACAATATAACTCAATCTAAATTACGAAGAAGGATTTTAAATAACTCTCATCTTCCCCCAAATTGTCGTTCAAACTCTAAACATCAGAACTTCTCCATTAAATAGCGCCATCTTCCCAAGTTGTAGTGTGCTCGAACCTTATACTTAATTAGAACTGAAAATTCCCATTAACAAACCGCTAGGATCATGAGACAACTCTTCATAGAAGCCTTGTTGAAGCCAATATATTTTCCTTCTCCTCCATTTCTTCCGCCCCATGCTCTTCAACCACGAGCCCGTCCGTCACGACCCCATATTTATCCTTGCCGGCCAAAGTAATATGGTCGGCATGAGAGGTGTGCCACCGTGGGACAAATTTGTTCCGACAGAAGCCACCCCAGACTACGACCGAATTTTCCAGCTCAACAACGATTTCCACTGGGAGGTTGCCAAGGAGCTCGTACACCGAGACATATACTAGAAGAACCAAAACGTGGGCGTCGGAAGAGCTTTGGTGTTCGTGAACACCATAAAGGAGCAAGTCGACGAAACCATCCACCGATACATACTCTACCAGAAACTGGACGTGGGCATTATATATGAATTAAATGATGATAGCTTACTATTGTTACAATCATAGATCTGTTTTTTCTTTTTTTAATAAAAAAAATGATATGTTGCTCATAAAATGGTAATAAGAAAATGGTACGTAATTTATAAGAAAAGGATACGAAAGTTACATATTTTACATATAAAAAGAAATACATGTCCACCGATACATATTTTACATCTTTAAGTGTCTCACAAATTATATATTATTGGAAATAAAAGATACTCCAACACATATTAAGAATAATAATAAAACATTTTTACACTTAAATTTCTCATTAAACACGACTATAATTAATAAAATAATATTTCTCTAAAGCATTAAGATGTATTTTTTTATTGTTTTGAAACGACCAAAAGAAATTATTTATCAACATAATAATATTTACAACATATCCAAACTAAGGATAATCATTCAAAACCACTGGATACAAACCGCTAGTCTGACCGACAGTGACGGTGACAATAATGTCAGAAGTAGTTCTCAAATAATGTTACATTATACATTGAGTATAAGAAATGAGCTACTAAAGATACAAAATTTTCCAACACAATACTAAATACTAAATACTCGATCTGTCACAATTTCATCTTCCTACTTTTACTAATGTGAAATTTTGGGGATTTTCATTTCTGTTGGTACAAATTTCGTAGTCCGTATAGCAACGTTGATGTTTCGTTCTTCGTATATTCTCATATATTTTGCCGGTCCGAGAAAAAGAATACTCAAACTAAATTTATTTCTTAGGTAGTGATTAATCTGATCAACAATCAAATTTACATATTACAAAAGAAAAAAAGAGAACAACAAAAAAAGAAGACTTAACTTGTATTATAAGAAAACTGTTCTTTTAACGAGAAAATGTTTTATAATTAGGGTAAAGAAAGAATAGAGATGGATCGATCGATGTGGTGGTCACACTTGTTCATGAGCTTAATGTTAACCATATGGACGCTCTCATCGATCAATCGGTTCTTCGTGAAGCAGCGATGCATTTACGGCTGAACTGTTGCAAGGTTATTAGTTATTACAACGCCACAGACATGCCTGAGAAATGTATGACCGATGAGATCATTGAACCTCATTGTGACAAATTCTGTAATACTACAGCAGATGGTCTGGGAGCCGCAATGGGTGCACTGGGTTTGACAAGAGCAGAAGCGGTAGAAATTCATCTACAATTCAAGTCGCTCTACGATAACTCTACCGAAATTGATGAAAGTTTAAAGAACGAAAGTATATGTCATGTGTCGATAATTACAAGGATACCATAACGGAAATTGATAATGACAAAGGCATATGTTGATGCACCGACATACTTTTCCGATGATATTATATCGTGTAGCAATTTTTACAATCCCTTTGGCCCTTGCCTTCATAGTTTTGACAACTTCCCTAGTTCAGACGATGCTAAAGGCATGAACGCGGACATGAAACTCTATACAGACATCGTCCGGGACTTCCTTATCCATGCTTTCACTTAGTAATTAGATGGACAATATGATTCTACGCACATGGGGGCCAATAAATACGTGCTGCTAGCTACTAATGTACGCTAAATTAGCATATATAAGATATAGACATATACAAATTGAGTACAGAAGCAGTATATGTCAGCAGTTTTATCTGTTATGAGTTACTGGCACAAACTACAAACTGCAAACAACAAACTGCAAACCACCAGAAACAACAAGTACTGGAGTAATATATAACCAAGAAATCCAAAACAATAAAAATACAGTCTCTTTTTATTTCTTTTACCAGTTGAGCTTATTCATTAGTTCAAGCTATGAGGAAAACTTGCTGCTCTGAGGATCATAATCTGGCTTCATTGCAGGATAATGAGTTGCTACTCGATTTCAGGTGTATACGCATTGCTTTGCCTAATTACACGATTTAATATCACTATTATGCTGGCTCTAGTACTGTCTAGTCCCACCAATTTCATAACCATATGTGAAAGAAAAGAAAAGAAACTGCATCTTTGCTTTCAAGGCAGATGATAAATCCCTTGATTCAAGTAGTATTCTTCATTTTAATGTCCCCTGCAATACTTTTAAGCATCATCTGCCATGTTGCTTTCCTAGCTACCCACAGCATTCAGCTAATATACAGGACAATGTCAATATATATATATATATGCCTGTGCAGCTGTGCTTATGTAGTATCCTACAGGTGAAGTTAATAAGATGGATTTCCATAGATTAGCATTCTCTACTGCCATTATTATGCTACTACTTCACCAAGCCAACTGTATACTTGCTGATGATGATTACTCTAGATATGATGATGATTATAACTCTGAGGCACACGGCGATACTAGCGCAGGTCTTCTCTTTTCTTCTACTGGCGTCGATACCAGGTATGTAGACGACTATTCAATCGATTGAATCTCTCAATGCAGTATAATAATGGTATGCAATCAACATATACAATTGTTTTTTGTTCTTATGTATATACTTATGAATGATATGCTCCTTGTTATATATATAATCATCAGTACATTTGATCTCGATGAAGACGCATGGACTATGGTGCAGAAGAAAGGCAATCAATTCGTAGTTGATGACCAACCGTTTTACGTAAATGGATTCAACACTTACTGGTTAATGGTTTTTGGTGTCGATCAGTCAACTAGAGGAAAGGTTACCAATGTTTTCCAACAGGCATCGAGCGTAGGACTATCCGTTTGCAGGACCTGGGCTTTCAACGATGGACAGTGGCGAGCTCTTCAGATATCTCCTTCTGTTTACGATGAAGACGTGTTTAAGGTACCTACTACTTCCCCGATTTCATCCATGACTGGTTTCTTCGGTGTAATATGCAACCATTTTATGAAAATACAGAATATTAACGGCTCGCCTTCAGTTCCCTGCATCAGACAAAGAGATAGAAGTTAACTATCAGCAGATATAATAATACTTGAATTGTTCTGAGTTTCAGGCCTTGGATTTTGTGGTAAGTGAAGCAAAGAAGTACAAAATAAGGCTGATATTATCCTTGGTTAATAACTGGGAAGCATATGGTGGGAAATCTCAATATGTCAAATGGGGAAAAGCTGCTGGACTCAATTTAACTTCTGATAATGACTTCTTTTCTCATCCTACCCTTAAGAGCTATTACAAGGCCCATGTTAAGGTCAGTACTTCCCTTCATACGAAAAAGCACGCGTAAAACATTCACAAATATTGCTCTGTTTCATCATAGCCATATGTCTTTGGTTTCTGCAGACTGTGTTAAACAGAGTGAACACTATAACAAACGTAACCTACAAGGATGATCCTACAATATTTGCATGGGAGCTGATGAATGAACCGCGATGTGAATCTGATCCATCTGGAAATACATTGCAGGTTCTTTTTCTGACTTTCTTCTGTAGAATTGCAATAGCTAAGTACATTTTACACATCCTAATCTACATACATGTGCATCTGACTTGCAGGAATGGATAGAAGAAATGGCAGTGTATGTGAAAAGTATTGATCCAAAGCATTTGGTTGAGATTGGACTTGAAGGTTTCTACGGCCTCTCGACCCCTAACAGAGTTCAGTATAACCCAAATACCTACGCTCAACAAGTTGGGACTGACTTCATCCGAAACCATCAAGTTCTTGGGGTTGATTTTGCTTCGGTGCACATGTACCCTGACTCCTGGTGAGAAATTTATTCAAAGCTTCTTTTGCAGATCAAATATATAAAGATATAGTATGCCCTAAGCCCCTAACTACCACTCTGTGCTTGCTTTAAGGATTTCTCCATCAATCAGTAATGAACACGTTGAATTCACAAAATCGTGGATGCAATCTCATATCGATGATGCTGAGAACTATCTAGGCATGCCAGTCGTGTTTTCAGAGTTTGGTGTCTCTACAAAAGATCCTGGCTACAATTCAACCTACCGTGACACACTTATGCGTACTGTATACAACACCATTTTGAACTCAACTAAGAAAGGAGGCAGTGGAGGAGGCACTCTTATATGGCAGCTATTTCCTGAAGGCACCGACTACATGGATGATGGTTATGCAGTTGTTCTTAGCAAATCGCCTTCAACGACAAAGATCATATCTTTACAGTCCACCAGGCTAACTATGTTCAATTCGTTATGTTCTTGGAGATGCCGCTGGGGTTGCAAGAAAAAGAAGCATGCTTTTGAGAATACGCTCTATCATGATGAGCTCTAATGCAACATATTATGTCTAGTAGAACCAATGTGTATGCTTATATTTCAACATTCCCATCCGTTACGATTATCTATTAATAACATTGCTTCAAATTATGATGACTTGAAAGTTGGGAAAGAAGAAGCTAAATACGAAAGAACGAGGAGCAAAAAGACTTGCTAAAGGCACCAAATCAGAATATCAGATAATAATCCACAGCAAATGAAGAGAAATACGGAGTATAAAAGAGAAGAGATCAAAGTTTAGCACTCACATAGATTAGTAACTCTCACTGCTTGATCAAGCTGAATTTGGAGAGAACAGCAGCGGCTTGATCACCACCTAACAAAAAATATGGGTGTCTCAGAGCAGCAGCCGCGGACAGCCGTCCTCTTTTGAGGGAACCTCTCTCAGAGATTAGTTTTGTAGCCAAATCCCAGCCTCTACCAGAATCAAGATCCAGAATACTGAGATCGGGCCTCATCCGAGTTTTCTCCCTCCATGTATTCAAGTCATAACGAACAGCCTTCAATTCAGTGTTAAAGTTCTTCAGCCCAGCTGAAGACCTCAACCCTGGTATAGCCATTTGCAGGAGTACCACTCCAGCAGAATACATGTCGAAAAGATCAGGACTGTTGAGCTGCAAATAGAAAACAGCTTAAACTGACTGGAAAAAGTTATTTCCTCTTTGCAAACAATTATTGACAACTCATGGTAGTGTATTTGTTTCGAAATCACCTTAAAAAAGCGTTCGCAAAACCTGCTTGTGAATTGTAATATAATCTCAAGCTTCAAATTAGAACTGGTGGAAATAGTACCTGCCACAAGATAGGAGAAAAGAAGGCAGCAATCGGCTCAGGTGGTGGATTAGGAGTCTCCTCAGGCATTACATATAATTCCGGGGGGCAATAATCAGGGTCGAGCAATCCTTTGTCAGGAACATAATTCTTGCCAATGCGGAGATCAGTGGCAGCTCCGAAATCTATGAGCTTGATTTGTCCTTTTTTTGTAACCACCAAATTAGATGGCTTTACATCTCGGTGAACAATGCCTGTGTCATGAATTTTCTTAAGGGAGGAAATTATCTGGCGTAATATCTGTTTGATAATCAGCGCATTTCGCTCAATAGATGCAAGGCCTTCAAGAACGCGCCCAAACATGAGACGCTCCAAATTTAAAGGAAAGCTTCGATCTTTGATGTAATCACCCAAATCCAGATCTCCCTGCATGAAAAAGCTTCTCAAGAATTAACTCAACTAAAACACTAATTTAAACTGCCAGGATGAAGGAAGAAAAACATAGTGTTGAATTATTTAACTATAAGTATGTATGAACAACCACAAAGAATCCATTTACTTATGTTTGATGTCATAAATTACCTCGTATTTCCAGACGAGCCATTTCTCCCCCTTAGTGAACTGAGTGTTGGTTGTATCTGCTACAAAACTTCCAAGAAAATCTGCACAGGTATCAGGAGCTGCTCTAGATAACCTGTAGTTGAACCACTCTTCAAATTCTCCACATTCCACCGCCCCTTTAACTCCAACTTTTACCTATAGATTACAGAAAACATTCATCTTCAAAATCCGAGTTTGACAAAATTCCCACAACTATATCTATCATGTTCATCAAACAACCCGAAAAAATTATCATGAATGAAGAAAGAAATTAGCAGAGAGCTATTTTGACAAAGAAGCAGAAAAAAGAGTCTAACCTTCTTAAGGATAACCTTATCCTTAAACCTGTCATCCATCTGAATAGCCCTTCGGCCTCCTTTCCTCCGAGTGGTCTCATCCAGAGTCACATTCTTGGGAACAATCACTCCGGCATAAACAACACCAAATGAACCTTCACCCAGTATATCACCAACCAGGAAATCAGCCCTCTTGAAACTCCTCCTCCCAGTTAGAGTGTCCAGCCCCACTTGCAAGGGTGCCAAAATATAAGCATCAATAGCGCCGATAAGAACGCCAGGCCTGGCAGTCAAGTAAATCCAAGAAATGCCAGCGGAAACGAAGAACTCCCATCTCTGACCTTCTGGTATCTCTCCAGTAACTCTTTGGAGTTGCTGGAAAGGAGGAGAATCTAACAAGGACGGATCGAGATGAAGTAAATTGTCAGAAATGTCATTCAAGAATGAATTACACTTCAAGATATTCTTTTTACTGGGGTGAATTGAGCCTGGGCAGATGAATGCCTTGGAGTTGGAGAGGGGGAAAGAAATGGGCTTTGAATCTTGATGGAAAATAGTTGCAGTTGCAGCAGGTGAGGAGAGTATACAAGCAGCCATGAATCAATCAAACATGTATGATCTCAATTCAATGGCCTCAAGAAACAAGAAGATGATCTTTGGCGCCAGTGTGTCTTATTTTGGGCAGCATATGTCAGCAAAGGATGAACTTTTTCCACGTGTCAATCCTAGGTTTATCTTAACCTGTGGATTTTGTGGAGATGAAGGAAACAACAAAGCGCAACAGGTATTTATATGATTATCCATGTGCTTTAAAAGGACATTTGGCCTGTGGACTAAAAGACTTGAAAAATAGATAAATAGAGCAATTTAATCATGTTGCAATTTCTGGCTGTTCATACATGGTTCCTTCATCTTCTTCCCTAGTGAGGTTTTCACTTTCCACAGATGCAACAAATACGACGAAATCTCTTCACTTTTCAGAATATGAATGACAAAGGAAAAAATTGGAAAAGGTTTCAGATTGCATAAAACGCGATAATATTACATAGTCATGCTATTGGAGCATGAAGTTTCACACATATAGTATTCTTAGCTTGGTAACCCTGACTACAGTTGAATATAAGACTTCAATTCAGATTGGACCGTGGTGGATCAGGTTCCAAATCCAGTCAGTACAAGCAAACTGAAATAAATACAGCTTACTAAGAGGGGGTGATGTGATCATGGAAGAAAGAAGAGTCGGTTTTATGCATCAAAGCCCTCTTGGCACAACGGGCTGTTTTTCTGGAGGAAAGAGGAAGGCCTCACGTAGCTAAAACCCAGGAAGTGGTCATCAACTTTTGGACTCGAAACTGGAGAATCAGATAATGGCATTTCAGTGTACTGCTTATCGAAGTTGGCAATGCAGTGGTCTCCTGCAACTTCAGGTCGGAAACTTGGTACCATTCCCCTGGCTTCCAATTTCTTCCAGTTGATTGACTTGAACCATTTATGGCTCTTGATTTCATCACTTCCATTGGGTCCACTGCCGAGCCGCTTAGTTGGTTCCTTTTGCAGTAGCTACAGTGCATAAAAATGACTTGTCAGGTATTATATATACGAAAAGAATCATGCAACAAAATTGAACTCTATTCACAATGGCTGCTTTCAGTAAGTACTAAAATTAAACAGCACGAATGATTCAGTGCCTCGTAACATTTCATAGCAAGGTACTAGTATTTTTATACTGGTATGGAGTTACATGAATGGTAATGTGATGCAAGGATTTGCTGATTACCCCTTTCAACAATGAATGTGCTTCACTTGTCAAAAATCCCGGAAGCTTAACTTTGTCCTTGACTATTTTCTGTTGAATTTTATCCCTCTTTCCAACAAAAGGAGGCTGCCAGGAAAAAAGGCATATCAGTCAACAGAAATAACGAGCATCTTATATCCTATGAAAAATGTTCACCAATATACAGCTTTCAAATAGTCAGCAGTGATAGTCAATTCTAACAGTAGTAGTTTTGCTGTGAATCAAAACAAGAATCTCAGGCAAATGACCGAGAGATAAAAGTGGTTAGCCAGCAGCTGACTAGGCAAGTATACATGGTATAGTCATATAGACACTCAAGTACTCAATTGTAAACTTCTATCAACTTGTAATTGTTAGTCACTAACCTTCCCAGTGAGCATCTCAAACAGCAGAATTCCAACACTCCACCAATCAGCCGCCTTGTCGTGGCCTTTCCCAAGAACAATTTCTGGTGACATATATTCTACAGTTCCGCACATTGAGTTTGACCTTACATTCTCCTCAAACTCTTTTGCTAATCCAAAGTCAGTTAGTAGAGCCTAAAAAGCACATGAATGCACAAGATTCAGCAATTAGAAATTTTACTTCAAGAGTTTGCAGATACAAACAATTGCACAACGAGCAAAGAGAACATACATGGCCATCTGCATCCAGTAGGATATTCTCTGGCTTGAGATCTCGATGCATAATTCCATTTGCATGAAGATGTGACACAGCTGAAATGATTTCAGCAGCGTAGATACGGGCCAAATCTTCTCTGCAACATTAAAATGACTTCAGCAACCATTGTACTCAAGAAGCAGAAAAGAATTATCCAGCATAAAAACCATATTACCTGAAGAGGCCATGGTGGTATAGTTGAAAGAACAGGTGGCCACCATTGACAAAGTCCAAAATGAGGTATAGTCTATATTTTGTCTGCATACAGAGAAAAAGAACAAACTGTAATCTCAACTAAGCTACACGCCAATTAAACATTTAGTTGAAAACTTTACCGATCAAAACTAATCTGAAGGAATGCACTTGAAGTATATGTCTTTGAAAAGGTACCTGGAAAGAGTATCTCAGTTGAACAATAAATGGATGGTCAATCTTTGTCAAGATATCTCTCTCAGCTTTCATGTAGGCAGCATGATTTTTCTCCATGATCTTATCCTTCCTCATGACTTTCATGGCATATATTTCAGAAGTTCCCTTCTTTCTCACCTGATACACTTTGCCAAATGCTCCTTGTCCAACACCTTTAAGAACTTCAAAATCCTCAAGGCCCACACTGTGGATCTTCATCAAATTATCACGGACTTCATCAACAACATCATTCACCGAAAAGTCCTGATCTTCCTTAATAGTCATGTGCATGACACTGTCCACCAGTTCCAAAGCGTCCTCATTATCATGTATGGTTAGTCCACTAAGTTTGAGGGAGTGACTAATACAAGCAGAGGGCCCAACCAGAGAATGCGATCGGTTGTAAATCACCTCAGGATCATCATACACAAGCTCATCGACATCTCCACCTTTTCCATTACTGACTTCACTTAGAGTTTGAAGAGGAGGAGGAGGGCCAAACACATCAGAAAAGTCTAGTTCAAGCTGCTCGGGGAAAACAACTTCAGGGGAATTCACAGGCAAGAGCATCTGACAGAATGTTGGCTTGCCAATTTGGTCTTTTCTAAGAGTAGGTAGCTTAGAAGAAACCATTGCGGAAAGTGTTTGGCGGATGCAGATGCCCAGATAGTGATGACTACTATAATTTAAATCTCTTCCAAGCTGCACAACAGTGAAGGGATCGCAGTAACCAGAGAAATATTAACGAGAAAGAGAGGAGTTGCCAAGGACTTCAAGATCAAGCAAAATAAAATCCAGAAAAAGAAGTTGTTCTTGTTTCCCGATTTGCAGGAAACACCAGATGCCGCTGTTGGTGTAGAATTCATGAAGATCAGACTGTCAAATCTGTAACAAAATTAAAAGAATTTAGAAAAACAATCATAGTTTCAGAAGTTGCATTAACTTAGGCCACTAAACTAACTAAACACAAAGAAGTGAGTCTGATTTACTTTAAGTACTCGGTTTCCAAGTCTCAGAAGTGAAAACAATTTTCATACCCCACCAATTTCAGAAAACTTAGTTTAAGAATGAAACATAATCCAAATTCATATGCAATCATAACTCTCTTTCGCATACTACATTGCATAAAAACAAATCCAGCTAGTTAATTTCACATCTTGAATCTCAAACTACAACAAAATTTTCCGCAAAAAGCTACATTGGCGATTTCTATAGCCGAGATGCAGTCTACTCCCCCAGAATAAGCAAAACAAGCATAATTAGATTCATCATATTCGCAGCTCAAGGTATATAAATAAATCATGAAAATAAAGTAAAGCATTCGAATGAACAGATCCACTGAAATCCACCGTGACCCATCACAATTCAGCAACAAGAAAGCAAGATACAATAAAAGACTGCCTACAATAAAATCAGATCAAAATTGGATCTTGGAAAGGAATTAATAAGCAATTCAGTAGCAAATCGATAATTGAAACGGCAAATTGAACAAAACCGAATTCCCCAATTCTGTATTCACAAACGGGCAAGAAACGAAATTACGAGATGCATAACTCCATAAGCGAAACTCGTGACATACATAGCACAACAACTACTAGTACTGCAGTTCCTGAATTAATGCAAACTGTAGAGTAGATTTACCAAAAGAAACCGAAACCGAAACAAGAACAGCAGCGCAGATTGATGAATTGAAGAAGGAATACCTTGAAGAAACGGAGATGGCGTACCTGGGATGGTTGAAGAGAAGGCAAGGAAGGAAGCTTTTGTGGGAAACTCACACAGATACAATGCCAGTAGTACACCGCTAAATATTCTTTTTCTTATTCAATTATAATTATTCTACTTCCCCAGAATAATACGACTTCTAGTATAACTTTTGTGATGTACGATACATCACAAAAGTTGTGTTTCTTATAAAATGGTATTGGATTCACGACTTTACGAGCCAGCCTTGTGCGAAGTTTGACTATCTGGACATGTGGCGTCACGCTAGTGGCTGACATGGGTGAGAAACATCCGTGTTTAGTTGGGGAAGTTATAACAAACAAGTGCATGTATTTGTTTATTTTTCTTTTTCTTTCTCTATTATTACACCTATAAATAAGTATAAACAAAAAACTCCATGACAAACTAAAGAAGAGGGTTTTTTGGATCAAAAAGTATAAACAAATGAGGATCACCTCACAAATATACTTGGAATATGCTTCTTTTTGTTCTTCGAGCTCTAATCTCCACAAATCTTATTCTTTCTACACTCTAGTACTACTTTAATTCTTTCCACATATAGTGTACTGAGTATATATTGTATGATTTTCTTTTCAGAATACAATTCTCACATTCGTTATCAACTTTCTTGATCGGGTGTATAAATATTAGAATATAAGTATCATATGTCATTCGATGTTTGAATTATACGTTGAAAAGAAAGTTGTTTGAAATTCGTAATACTTGATAGATTAGATTTAAGAATAAGGAGTTGTTTGCTTTTCTTTTTGTAATTAAAGAAAATTGTAAACTTGTAAAAATACTACTATATCTTATCCTTATTCATAATAGAAATGCAAGAACATTGGAGTAGCTTCGTGAGAGTGTATACTCGTCCCCTTGGTTCCAAGTCGAGCCAAAGAATATGCTCACTGTTCACTTTCGATGATGGGATCAAAGCTAATTAACTAACTCAACGATTATTTGCAAGATTAGTTCTAGAAGACACGTGTTTGGTACGTAAAATATAAAATTGAAATAATACCATCACAGTCATAATTACAATTGATACAAAATGATATATTATACAATTTATATATGACATATTATCAAGGCTTATATCCCACAATCAACCTTAATCAACGTTAGCGAAAGGCTCTTAAACGAAACCCTATGTTCTGAAATCCGGGTTCAGACATTGACCCAGAGGCCCTCCCGGGCCGGGTTAACCCGGAAACCCCGGTTTTTACTATTTATGTATAAAAATATATATATAAACATTATTTTAACAACAATACATTTCTTTATCACCACACATTCTCAAAAGGTAACCTACCCCACTTACTCTTTCATTTTTATTTCATTATTTTAACTCATTTTTTTAATTCGCGCGCTAATGTTTTGTGAGACGGAGAGAGTAAAATTTACTAATAATAGATAAACTAGAAAAAAAATTCATCAATCCAAACCGTTCCCACTACTTCTTATGTCGTACTAAAATTTGGCTCTGGATCTTTTGTCCCACTTTTTATGTCCCAATTTATGTCTCACTCACCTAACGATGACACATATCACTTTAACTGCATATGACTTAATTATATTATAAGTTATCTTCTTTTTCTTTTATGTTTTGTTGCGAAAGAAGAATTTTATAAGAGAGATGAATTAAAATTGTTATAATAAAATAATGCTTGATTGAGGAACTTTGGTTGATTTTAATCAAGTAATTCGAACATCTTATAAACTTCTTGCGCATTGAAAGCCTTAGTTTGAGTCCAGGTGTGAAACTGTAAAACATACCATTATCTTAATGAATATGTCTATAAGGCTGCTAACATTTTTTAAAAGTTATGAAAAATTGCATTTAGTAATCGTTATTTTAAATATATATCGTTCACAAGTTTATTTACTATAAGTGATTTTAATTAATATTAATGAAAAACCTAATATATTATAAATAAACCTTTAAAATATGTTAGTATACAAATTTATTAGAAAAATCACTTCAAAATACATATATTTTGATAGTGTTATAGTCTCTTTTACAATTTTATTAATTCATCTCTCTATAAAATTCATCTTTCCCAACAAAACATAAAAGAAAAGGAAAGATAATTTATAGTATAGTTTACTTATGTGTAGTTAAAGTACTAGGTGTCATCGTTAGGTGAGTGAGACACAAATTGGGACATAAAAAGTGGGACAGAAAATCCGGAGCCCTAAAATTTACTAACATAGAGATACACAGGAAAAATAAAAGATAACATCTCATCTAAAATCTAATTTTACTAGAAAAACTTGGGAGAGACCACTTATTTGTGCTCTTTTCAAAAAGACCACATGCTATCATCATAATATGTGATGTTATCAATACAATGTCCAATGTTACTAAATGTTATCATATTAGTAATATTAGTAACATTGTGCATTGTATTGATAACATCACATATTATGATGCCATTATGTGGTCTTTTTGAAAATGCCACAAATAAGTGATCTCTCCCAAGTTTTTGTATTTACTAATAGTCTAATAGTGTAAGAAAATCCTAACTTAAAAGTTAAAACTTTAATTTAAACAATTACTAATAATAGTATTCTTTACAAATCACACTAACGAGAAAAATTTACTAATCTTAATAAACTATGATCTTAGACCTTAAGATAACATACTTACCCACGTAATAAATTGTAATATGCTAGACATTATTATTTTTATCTAACGAAAAAAATATTCAGTCTACGAAAACACTAAAATGATATTATGAGGTAGTCACACGGGTATCAATCTACTAGTAATGATAAAATAATGTTAATTAAGAGGTTTAAACATTACCACCATTCATAAATTCATAAAGAGTAAAGAGGAATACCCGAGTGGGAGACAAAAATGCAATTTAAAAGACAATGAAATGTTGATTATATAGTTAAATACTTAAGTGGAAAAGAATTTGTGACTGGAAATAACAAAGTTTTGAACTTTACATATCCACAGAACTGAACAGATTATTGAACTGATTAACAAAGTTATTAATTTATCATTATGAAGTTACAGTTCAACAATTCAAGTTCAACACAAGTGAACTGAACTTTAACTAACCAACTTACAAGTTATAAACATAGCATACTCAAGTTCAACTAAATTAAACAAATAAACAACAATAAGTTACTTTTCACTTTTTTTAAAAAATAAGAAATTATGTGACCCGGGTCAACTGGCAAAAACCCGGGTTTAGCAGCAGGTTTTTTACGGTTCCGCTCACTTTTGACCTAATAAGGGCACCGGGCACTGGGTTACCCGGGTGCCGGGTCAGCCCGGATCGACCCGCCGGGTCTGAAAGCATAGACAAAACCTTGATAGTGGATTGAATAATAAATGATGTCGTTATTACATGCTCTTGAGTCGTGATGTCCCCTTCTCTTGTATTCCATTCATAATCCATTCACGATAAAGTGGGAAGGGACCTGCGACCTTCTCGTTATTAGCACGACGCTCTAACCAACTGAGCTAATGGGCCATTGAACCATATACAAAACCTTATTAGATTGGATCAACAAAAGATAAAAAAAGATAAAAACTCAAAACAAAAATTGAGCTAATGGTCCATTGAACCATATATATATAAAACCTTATTAGATTGGATCAACAAAGGGAAAAATCAGAAAAATATACCTTAGGTTGTCCACGTTTCGATAAATGTACCTTTAGTTGTCCGCGTCCGATTTTAATACCATAACTTGAAACGCATTTCAATTTATATACTCCGTTAGTCAACTTTAACTTTCCGTCAATTTTGACCGAATTTAGGCGAATTTGGGCGGATTTAGGCGAATTTAGGCGAATT